>CACRWG010004476.1:0-30211 GCA_902654985.2 Oryctes borbonicus
ATCACTCACTGAATTAAAACATTACACTTGCCATGACCGCACTGTATTAACCACAACAATTTTTCCTTGAATGCGACGCAAACCTTTATCCAACCGTTATATATTATTATGTCTTCGTCGAATGACGATTACGTCATCATCACCAAATACGTACACACCATAGTTTATAACTTACTGTTCATTTCTTTTTGTAAAACGCAGCATGCAGGAAAACTATTTTTCATTTTACTGTATCTACTTGAAAGATTCATTAACAATAAGTGCGCATGGTACATTTCAGCAATTCTGTATAAAATAGATGTATCCATACACATGTACATACAAACATAATATAAAAGCCTTTTTAACTCAATTGACGATGGGTAAATGAGCTTTAAAGGAACGTTTTAGACGAGCTAGTGTATGTACGTAGCTCCCGGGCAAAAAGAACAGGCAGAATATTCAATTTTAAATATAGAATACCGTAAGTGTTTTAGTACTAAAGCTACGACTAATTTAAATTACTAAAAGCGCGCAGTGCCTGCAGAGTTAGAATAACGTCGGAAATTTTGGCGATCATTAAAGAATACTTTCAGTTATGCTAAGTGACAATTGTACACCTTCTTGTGCATAATAATTACATTAGTATAGTGACAGAATGACTGCTTTGAAAATGCACATTTAAATCGAGAAATATTCTTGAATTGAAAGGTGTAACAGCTATTCTATAAAGCTTCCAGTTGCCTGCAATTAAGAGAGTAAGTGCGAGTTTGTAAGATTTCTACGGGTTATGATATTTAATTTAAAGTGGATGGATATTTCCCGGAAATTTGAATTAGTTTGGTCTAACAATCAATACTTGATGTTTTATTTGTTTAGTGTAAACGACAACTAGCTAAGTTTGTAATAATCATTAATGCCGGGTTTGATGAATATAACCTTGGCGGCGGTAATTCACCAGAAATTATGGTAATATTAAGTCTGACGGCTTAAATTGATATCAGAATTGCCTATTCGGGTTAGTAAGCATTCTCAAAAACAAGTGCCAATTAATGTGACAATTAATCTTCGAAATAAGAAGCGCTGAAACTTAATGGCGATCTGATTACATTTCTCTTTATTTTAGTTTAATAATTTCGACCACCATATCCACCATATCTTTTCTTAATATGAAGCTGTTTCACAAAATAAACTAAGAAAACCAAATAAAATCATACGGCCTTGTATTGCTCAAATGTTAAAAAGCATTCTTTGTTTTTGCTTCAACGCCCTTCTTTTCCGTCTGTAAACAAGATAGGGCTCGTCTCTGCGAAATATCAACCAGAATTCACAAACGTGTCTGTATATCTCTTTCCTTGGCATTTGCTTTCTGTCTGTTGTTCATTGGCTAGAACAATATTCAACATGAATATTCAGAAAGTATATCTTCCAACTCATTGAATAATCCAATACAATTCCACTTTATATGCTTTATACTATGCGTTAGATATTAATATATTTTTTCTAGTTTCAGATAACTTAAATAATTCCTTTAAACCTACCTTCAATCTCAATTCATACTTTATTCTATGGTATAGTTAGATTCAAAAGCATTGTTTTATTTATGGACCTAATACAAGCTAAAAAGTCATTATTTATTTATTTATGGCGCCCACCTCCTTGCAACAGAAATAAAATAAATAAACAATTACTTGTTATTTATAACATTACGATTAAAATCGTAAAGCGCAAAGCAGAGAAAACAATTTGCGCACATCGTCTGTTGATTAGCGTTCGTGTTAAAGGCAACGGTGACTTGGCTTCTATCAACTTTAAACAACAACACCAGTTCGATTGTTAACTTATTACGCTTTAAGAAAACAAGTGATGAGAAGTAGATTTTTTTACGTAATCCAGGCAAAAAAAAAATTTGGTTTGCACGGAGAGAAAGGGCGCCTCCTGTGATTCGTAAGACCGGCAAAAAGCCATGCTGTGCGTTTGGTGGAATGTTAAGGGATTTTTGCACTTTGAATTGGTTTCTGAGGGAAAAGCTGTAAATGCAAGAGTGTAAAGCGAGCAGCTAGACAGAAGTTACAGAATACTGCACACTCCTGCACTAATCAACGAAAACAGAATTTTGATACATTCCATTTGTCGCAGGAAAACTTTCAACTCATACCGTCAAGATGTTGCTCCATCTGGTTATGCGTTGCTTCGCTCGCTGGTACATTTGTACGGTCGCAACTTTAACAGTTTTGAAATAGAAATCGCTTACCAAGACTTTTTTGCCTCTAAATCAGCAAAGTGATATTGACATCAAATTGAAGTGTGCGAAAAATGGATACATCTTATACAAAATAATGGATTGCATTTCGATGAATAAATGCTTTTTGCTTTTTCTATATATTCTTTTTGTTTTCTTAATTGTATTTTGCGCAAAGACTCACGGGTCAGCTTAGTAGATGCAAGCTCTCTAGAATACACTCTTTGCTAAGTGGGTCCTTGTCCTTGTATATTCTCTTATTACAGTTATTACCTGTGCAAACTATGGCAAACACGAAAATAAGCATAAAGTGAAAATAAAAGACATTCAATGCCATAGGTACATACAAAATCTTTCATAATATCACAAAGCCTTTACCATAAATACACATATATTTATGCTTTACGCAAAATATAAAATTTTGACAACAGACTGGCAAAAAAACATAATTTCTCCAAAAGAAAATCACTAATAATCGCTAATAATGTATTTATTTTGCAGATACGAGGCTGAAAACCGCTATCTTTGTCAACCGAGCAAGGACGACGTTTTTCGTCTTCTTGTTGCGTTACATGAGGCTAGGCAAGGAAACAGGGGTCACACGATACACTTCTGCAATCGGAAACGACCCGCGTCAGCTATTTTCACGAACATCCGGTTCCTCGGCAGAAGAAAATAATATGCGTTTCCTCTTTCCTAATTGGATATGCGACTGATTAAAATAGTAAGCATATTGACGACGAAACCAAAATAAAGGTACCATTTAAGTAATATGAAACAAGTAATGGAATAAATAAAACTTGCCAGTAATAAAAACAAATCAGTATTTTTTAATTCTACGAATATTATATTATAGAGGAATTAGTGAGTTAAATCTTAAAACGCGAGTAGTAGGGGCGATGTTGTGTGTTGCACCTGTTGCTTCCCATCAAGTAATATTGTCTATCTAGGTTACACAACTAACTTCCATACAAGGAATGCATTGCTTCCGTTGGCAAAGAAATTCACGTCCTTAATATCTTTTTTAGCGCTTTTCACTTAAAACGGTATTTAAAAAAAGATGTTGTATTATAATCTAGGAGGTGCTAATCCATAAAGCTTTTAAAAGGAATAGAGAAATTAGAGACATTGCAGTTCTAAAATCGCAAATATGCTATTAATGATTAGATTACTATAAAAATTAAATCTGCAATTATCATAAATAATATTATGAACAGGTTTGATGCTTGATGATGGTGGAGTATCAGTATTGCTTCCTCTTAAGCCAGAAATGATTTAATAATAATTATGACCTATTATCTTAATGACTTCTTCCAAATTCATTCCAACGCTAGATAAATTATTTGTAATCGAAGAACTATTTGAGTGATTAGTAACTTTTCTTTGGGTATAAAAAACTACTTTTCTGGTCCAGAGTCTGTCCACCTTCCGAGTTAACTTATACGAATACTTACGTTTCAATAGCATACAGACTTGTACCAATACTAAATTGGAGATAAAAGCAATCTCCTGGTTGTAGTGTTTTCGGCTCCTTTGGACGCGGTTTTTTCAAACAACCAGCAATAGAATGTAAATTTTTCATTTGAAGAACCGTCGTTACACTGTAGTCCATCTGTCTCACATATTACATGGTGACTGTTTAATCGTGACAAAAATATCGTATAGGGGTTGGTTGTTGTACCTAAAAAAATACGATGGAACTTTGTCGTTATATTAAACAAAGACTGTATACTTAATTTAAATTATAATGAATTATTGTGTCGATTGCGTTAGCAACTATTACGATGTAAAATTATTGTGCACATGTATACCTTAAATAAATAATGCAGTTCATTTGTTAATGTTTTGTTGCATACGTATGATGTGTATTAAGACTGTAAGTTTACATTTCGTAAATTAAATCACGTACGAAACAAATAGGTATTGTTTTCTATTCAATTGTACGGTATCGAACTGAGGTTGTAACCCACATAAAATACGGTTTCAATTGTATTGTTACTTGCAACACAAATCACTACGGACCAATATTGAATCTTTTTCCATAGAAGAATTATACATATATTTTACAATCAATGTAAATTAAATACAAGACATACTTATATTGACTTTAATCTACAGATTTAAAAAGAAATGCTACAAAGAGAAACGATTATGCCTAAATTTAGAGGGCTTGAAATGAATTTCAATTACAATAGATTATATACAAAGCAGTTATGGTAGAAAAAGGTTTTGATTAAAGTTCACAAGAATTCACAAATATTTCCGATGCTCAGGATCAACCTAGCGTATGTGTAACATATGGGGAGGATACATGAATTATTGTCCCTAATGCCCGACAGCCAACAGATGTAATTTTTGTTTTGTTGATTTTCATCACTCAAAGTGTTTTTCTAGTATTTTGATGGGCGTGTAGAGAGCCGGGTGATATTCCAGCAATACAACATAGAGTTTTTGAGGGCGTTTTTTTCATTTATGGTTCGCGTCATTAGCACGATGTTTGGGGTCGTAATCGCTTCCAAAGCAGTAAACCCTGCACACTCAACATCGTATTCGTTGTATTTAAAACTAACATTCGAAAATTGACTAACAAGCAATAATTTTGAGGAATTATTTCTTCGCTCATATTTGCTACTAAAACACGGTAACGTCGAACAAACCAAAATTATATCGGCAACAATCTGAACAGTATCAATAAATTCTTTACGCGACTGTTACGTTTCTCCCTGTGTAGGTATGTACAAAATAAATATTTTTATTCGAACGAAACCGAATTTGTAATGGATGTAATATTTATTTAGTGTTTGTAGCATTCCATTTAATAACATTCAAAAAGAACAGTTTCATAAGTTTTGGTAAAGATATATTTACCATGCGTACGTGTATAATTTGATGTGAAATGCGATAAAAAATAACCGTACGTGTATCAACGGATTCAAAGAAAAATTGATTGGTGCATAATTGTCAGCGCCGACTGTAAAAGAAGTAACATTTCGCGCCAATTTGAGTAAAGTTTACCTAAATTCCGCTTTAATAAAGCAAAATTCACCCATTGCTTTAGAGTGCAGATGATAGCCACAATTGTTTGAGATCTTGACGACTATCACGTGGATTCAAGATCACAAATAGATCAGCGAAAGCTGAAAAATCAATAAAAAGTAAGGCTTCCATGCGCAACACTTGTTTCTTTCCAGATGTTGTCCTAAGCGATTGAAATGTGTTCCATAAGCTGAAGAAATATTTAAAAAATATCTAACACTTACTTCGAATGAGTAGCTAGAAGGCCAAGAAAAAAGCATTTTTCCAAAGCCACAGGAATACATTCGTTAATAGGTTTGCTTAGTTTAATCAAACTAAATATACCCAAAAGATATGATCAAAAACATTACAACAACATTTGTATTGATAACACACGAATAATTTAGGGACATCCACCTAACGCATTCAGTACCTGTTGTATACCTACTATACTGCTCAAGTCACTATGAAATGGTGTCGCGCACATCGCATTTATTTTCTCCTTTTTCCATATTTACGTAGAGACGTGAGCAATACGGTATATATTTCAAATTTTATTCTAAATTTTGATAAAATAATTTTGCCTAATCACAGCTGCTCATAGGATGATTGTCCTTCATCGCTTTATCCTTTGGATCGTTTATTGTTTTGTTTTTTTGTATCCAAGACATAACAATATAAGAACGGGTAACATACAACAACATTGTGCGAAAATAGTTGGTCGAAGGGAGATGAAGCTTCACGGTCTATGGCAAAGCCCACACTGACGCCTAAGAGGATCATCCTGAATATTTGATAGGAATGCAAGGACATTGGCCATCGCGAGCTGCTATCGCTGATTAATCGGAAAGGTGTCATATATCACGCGAATCACGCCAGACCGCACAACCCGTCAACAATTGAGAGGACTCGGACCTGGCACAGTCATTTGTTTCAGTCTCTGCACAATGGTTTGACCAGAAACTACAGATCCAACAGCGACAAGATTAAAAATGGCAGGTCATCAAACAAAATGGTGCATATGTCCTTTCGCAAAGTTAATTTCAAATAACAGTAAATGTATTCTCAATTGTTACTTGCAACGCTTAATATTTTTAAACAACCTGTTCATGTTGAATTTGGAAAGGCTACAACAGCTATTTACACAAGTTCTCCTTGTAATATCAACAAATTAAGCCTATATTGGATACAGTTTGAAGTGGTTCTTCAATATCGCTCCACAACTACAAATTCACAATTAGAAAAGTTGAGTTATTACAAATTAATAAAAATGCAAAATTGTAAAATTAAATTTTTAACAGATGCATGGTTTGCAAATTTTATTATTGCTCGAGCGCACAAAGTCAGAATCGAATCTGAGAAATAGCATGGTACTGCTTGAGGATTAAGGATAATAAATTTGGAACTCCCTCCGTATATCACTCCATTGTAGCATTTAATAATACTTAAAACTTCACAAAATACACTTAAACTTAGAAACGTAAATATTGCCACAGATAATCAAACTTGACAAATGCCTATGTACTTCAATAATGTGAAATTAAAACCATCGGTGAAAGCTCTTCGTAAGAAAACGATTCGGGAATAGAGGTATAAGTTCGGTAATAACCCGGGGGTACTTTCCGCGATATCGTTTGCCAATGTAATTTCGAATAACATGTTGTTAACGTACAGTAATCTCAACGTAATCCCGTTTTCAATCTTTAATGAGGCGATGTTTTAATTAACTGGAAGCTAAAAGTTTTGATTACAATATCGCGTTGAATAATAATAGTCAACAGTTTGCACGTAGCAGCGATAAACTAGGTTGGGGTAATGGACTATGAAATAGCTGATCCCGATATCGGATAGTAATTAAGGTATTTTAAAAGATATTCACACCGATAATACTGATTGGTGAGTACTTACCAACCGTACTGCACCTACGAAAGCGATAAAAGACCTATAATCAGCGATAAATTAAAAATATTGTTAGAAGCCTCCCACGGATTGCTTTTGTCCATAGTTCCGTTTGGAGCTATGACAGTATATGCAGGTAGGTACCTATATTGTTTTTCAATAAAGTAGCAATCCACTGATAGGTAAATACATCGATTTGTTGTGCTCTGTTGTGGTTATGTTGACCCAGATATATCGAGTTATAGTTGAGAATACTTACTGCAGAGTAAAAGAAACATAAAAAAAGCAATAATATCAGTAAATTTGCAAAAAGAAATAAAGTAATTGAAAATACAATACAACCTTGCTGATCCGAAGTAACTGCGGACAAGATATGATTGGGTTTAGCGGTTTATTCAGATAAGTATTTTAAAAATACATGTGATCTGGATTAAAAACAGAACAAAATCTGATTTCACACAAAACCTTAGCATTAAGCGCCAAATGTGAATCAATATAGCGTTATTCCAGCGATTTTGTATGAGCAATATTCGCTTGATCTCTAAGGTGTTGCAGAAGTAACAACTGATAATATTATATTCTGTACTTCACTTGATGCATTGCTGAAACCATTTCAGGGTTTCTTTATGCGGTATACCCTTTTCATGTGGAACCCTTTCACCCTAGTCCTCTTCTTCAGTCTTTTCCACAATCGTTGAATAGGTTCCGATAGTACAACATACGAAGTGCTTGTAAGAGATAATATTGCCGACAGCAAATCAAAATCCTTCGAAAAAGGTGGTATATCTTGAACATCTTCAGAAATTATGAATATCAGTAGAGATTTGTGATAATGTTGCTTCATCTTTTGAATTACATGTTGTCCTCAAGAAGGTACAGAGATAAAGCTTGATTACTATTGTACACCCTTTTACGAGATGTCGAATCCTCTTCTTCGCTAAGTAGGGCCTTTTTCTATGGGATAAATAGTGCAGTACTATCTCGTGACTCAAAAAATCGTCACCATAACTTTTCCGGCTTTGCTTTCTTTGGTGCACGATCGCACAGAAAAAACCTATTTATCGAGTGACCTTTGGTTTCTGCCACGTAATGAGGTACCCATGTAATCCTGCCGAAACGACTTGCGCTTCACGAAATTGGCAGAGACAAACTCGTGTTTATTCGTCTCATGAGAATGGGTTCCTGTTGTCTACTAGTTTCCCCGAGAGTCGACAAAACACGAGTTTGTCTAGTCTCTGCTAATTTCGTGAAGCTCAACTCGTTTCTACAGGCTTATACCCATGCCTCATTTACAGTCACATCCCACCCGGAAACTCATTCATATAGCATCTAACCATGTTTAAATATTGCTTTGAAATTCACGCGATTCCAATACTCTACTTTTTGCAAAAAATGTTCTCAGGTTCAATTGAGATCTTTATCGCTTTAGCAATCTCTCTAATCTTCACCCGGCCGTTATTGATCATGTCGTCCGTAGTCACTTCAATGGAGCAACCTGACCGCTCCTCATCAAAGACTGATATTGCGCCACGCTTAAATTCACTAAACCACTATCCGACGGCAGTCTTCGAAGATGTGTGCTTCTTGTGGACTCTGATGTCTGCGCACGTTTTCCCATCCAAAACAAGAAATTGAATCACTGACCGGTATTGTTCTTTCCAGTGGTTCCACAAATACATAAACTTGCTCATCTTCAACAGCTTTCAAAACAACACTACTCGATGAATCTCTCGGAAATTTTGGCATACGTCGAATAGCATAGTAGTCACGATTGGTAAAGCAGATTTAGACACAAAATGCCGTCTCCAAACACGGGTACTTCTCACTCCCTTCTCGTACTATACGAAAAAATCTCGGCAGCTCATTTGGAAAGCACCGATTCTTCTTTCAGCATTAGTCACCGTGATTTTGCTATGTATTTCACTTGTTTGCCGTTTATATGCCAGCTTACCCATATGTGTGAATACAGTTGCACCCTTTGCATTACTGGATATTTCTTCCTTTAACAATTTAGATTGTTAATAGAAGTTACTTAAACATTGTTCTCAAGAAGTTTTCTGCGTTGTTTCTCATGTATTCAAGTTTGAAATCTAGATAAATTCGCGCTATCCATCCATTCAAGTAGAAGCTAATGAAGAGGTAAAGAACAAGGTGACACGTCTATTTGTATATTCAAAAATAGTATTTTTCAAAGTATCCTCAGAAGTAAATTTACTTCCCCTTTTTAGGAATTTTACTCAAACGTAGCACTGATATTGCTAAAGATGTTTTCTTATTAAAAGTAATTCATAAATCAAGAGCGCTTGTTGTTTATTAATTTCTCAAACAAATTTTCTGCGAGCAGTAATTTCCGGGCTTAATAGCGAATGATTAAATCGCATTCACAAAAAGTTTCTTTCCCGGTTGCCATTCGTAAATAACTTTCTTCGTGGTACTGGCCTTTATGAATTTTCTGTTAATTTCAAATTCTTTCCATTTCCTTTTCCTTTAATTATTAAAAAATCTGTTGATTTTCTCGGTAGCAATATTGATTACCTTTCCTTATTGTGCTTTCAGTTTTTTTTTTTTTTTACATCAAAGAGTTATACAGACGATAAAATAAAGCGCTGTAAACCAAAACCAACTCTTTAATTTTTTTTTGTACTCGCTTATATGAAGCAGAGAAAAGTCGTCTCGTAAGGGCAATTGCAACTTAGTAACTACCAAGAATTACGTTTACAAGAGTCCAATAAATAAGCAGGAAGGTTTTGATATACGCGAATTATCTTGCCATGGAAAACAAAACATATATTGTTGTTTAGGACAACCTTCTACCCGTTAGTTGAGGTTTAGTTATTGTACTTGCTTTGGTTAGAACCACAGTTTCTAATTTGTTTGCGTTAACATTAACTCTAAGTGAAAAATTTGAATTAACTAGAGAATATTTGGAATCATGATAATTCAAAAAAGCGCAAAAAAAAGAAAATTTAGGTTCAACCTTTAATGAACTAACACCTTCCTTGGTTGCAATTTACCGATGGCATAAAGGCAAAAGAATTTCTGTTTTTCGAGGTACCCACCCGTCAAGGGAATCGTACATGGATACATAAAGATTAAGGAACACAAACAATGACAAAGAAGCAACGAGCTATGAAAAAAGTTATGTATGCGGTGCTATTTAAAAAATACCAGCCTAGTATATACAATTGAATTGGATGAACAAAAAAAAATTGAATGGCTTAACATGCATTATATGAGAAACTTTATATGCAATGTACTTAATATTTTAAAATCATGACTTTGAAGCAGCCAGTCTATTTGTATGTCTGTACAGACATCCATAATTCTAAACTTAGGTTGTAGATATCTCTTGTTGACCCTCCTCACTTCGAAGATTTGAAATGGTCTGTCCAGGTTTTTAAAACTGCTTCCGTTAACATCTATTTGCAACAACAACAGGCTGATACTCCACAAGTACATAATTCGAAAAATCCAGTTCACATGCGATCATAGTTCTTTACTTTTCTGTTTACAAATTTGAAGTAAGGTGAAACATAAACCGCCCTCAAATGTTATTCACGTCATAAATATTATCTTATAACCACCATGAGGGAAAGCACCTAATGCCCAAATGTCATCGACCTCATTTATTTGGGGGAAAATCGTTAGTATGCGTAACAATATGTCAAACTATAATCATTTGAGTGATACATAAGCCCTGCTCTCGTTACATCGCAGGAAACGATCCTCTCTTACACTGAAACACAACGGCTGTACATGATGACGTAACGAAGGGCCGCGCACGAGGATTCGACTTTCTCGTGCATTTTCCTTGTATATTGTGTACAGTTTACTACGCAACAGAAACACACGAGGAATTCAAATTGTTGTGCGCGTGCCTCTGTTACGTCATCATCCACCGTCGCTGCGCTGAAATATATCCTTTTACAACAAATTACCACCTATTATTTACCTATTTACCAAATAATACTTCTGTACTATCATTTATCCGATAACATTCCATATTTAACGAGAGTATACAAAGTTTATAAACTGGCATTTATGTTTGCATTATGCTAATTGCGTACAGCCACATTATTCATGACAAATAAGTTCCAATTTGCGCCGTGTGCTTCCAACAAAAATATTCAGATTGTCGCAGCCAAATATTAAGAGATCTCTTACTTTGAACTGTATCGATCAATACATACATTGAAAAATTCGGGAAACTTGGTAACATACTAAAGCCTGTATGCATTCTCGAACTAAAATGATTTCAACTGCTCAATAAAAGAACAAATAAATATGTACAATTGTATTTTTCTATAAAAAAAAGTACATCATATCGCTTCCAATGACAGTAAAACACAAAAAAAGGTTTTTAATTTAAAACAGTAACAGAAATAAAACGTAAAAGTTATAATAACATATCGAAAACAATATAATTCCTTCTTTATAGCACATACCCATGGAATTGGTATTGTTATAAGAGGGCGCCAAATTCTTAATTAATGGTTGCAGATTTGATATATAACAAATTATTTCATATACTAGAGAGTAACCGATTTAGAGGTAAGAAAACTATCACGCAACACGACGACTTCAGGTAAAAAAAAAAAAAACGTAAATACGGCAAGTTACTAATTTATCCTACATAGGAGATTTTAACCTCACCGTATATTTCCTTGTCAATAAAATACATTTTGGTTTATTGGAATCTACAGAAACGGGAGACAAAACTCTAACAAACTAAAATAGTAACTTTCTTGTCTTTGAAAATAAGTTTTAGCAAAATATTAAGAGGATAAACTGTGCTACCCTACATGTCAATAGCTACATACTTTATACAAATCTTAATCCATTCAATACAAAAAGAAACTTTTCTGAACAAAAGTAAGAGTATGTTTACTAATAACTGGGAAAAATTAAAACGAACAGAAAGTCATATAAATAAATTACAGTTCTACAAAGGAAACTAAGAATTACTTCTCTAGCCCTTCCTAGAAGGTTCGTCAACGCATCTAACCTCTTTAAATAACATACTATCGAAAACTTCCTCAGATGGAACTCTTATTTCAATTTCATTTTCAAAATACGGTGCATCTAAAATTAGAACAAAAATAATGCATCTTTAACTTAAAAATATATTGAAGAATCGCTACTTACACATAGAATGGTTCGTGAGGGGAATACATTCCACTCTTCTGTCGAAATGCTTCAAGAAGTTACATGTGTTATTATCGGGCGAAGCATTAATGTACGAAATTATATTTATTTGCAGACCACACATATCTGCAATAAACAAATGTGCAACATATTGATTGTACGCCTATTTTGTGCTAGCATTTTATATTTGATAAATTGATGCAAATTTTATACGAACTAATTAAAAATTGATTCTTTGCAGTTTATATAGTACTTACCGTTATTTAAATTACGAATAGTGTACTCTAAAAGTCCCGTAGTATTTTTTTCTATTTTGATTTCATAGAGCCGTTCCTCGTATTCTTTATTGAGATCTGGTCCTGTTCAAGTAATTATTAATTTTTTAATTCGCAAGTTATTGATTTCTCGTTACATACACTTCGCCCAAAGTTATCTGCTCACATGTCAATACCCATAATGCTTTACTGTTAGCAGCAATAACCGGTTTTAGCACGAAAATACTAATCGTTCTACTTTAAAAAACAACTAACTTGTATGGATAACCCAAAGATAGGACATCTTCTTCTTCTTCCTTCCTATTTTCGCCATTTTAGTCCTAGGGTAATATTCCAGGAACTCAACTATTTAATCGATCTCGTGGATCTAACACGTAATACCAAAGCTAACACTAATGGGCAGATTGCTTTGGATATAATGTATACAACAAGGAAAAAATGATTACATTACACAAATAATGCATCATTACCTATATAAAATACATTATAGATGTATTACTTACCAGGGGAAGTGTTGTGTTCTTCTGGCTCCCATTCTTTCATTGCTTTCGTTGTTGTCGCTTTATAGTCTAGGTTTACCTCTGGATCTATCATCAAGCAATACAGCAGTCTCAAATTGCCCCATGGCAACGTATAAATGTAATTATTTGCTTCTTACCTGGTGTACAGTTTGATGTTTGGCTTCCATCAATCAGGAATCCTCCAATCAAGTCGTTGTTATTTGTTTTTTTATATAGAACCGTTACGTAATCATCGTAAAAATCTATCCCCACAACTGCAACATAAGATAAAAATAAAATGTATAGAGCCATAATACTCAAATTATATACGACGTATACCCTGCACTTCTACTAGGAACGTCCCTCCAAAATGCACTTTACAGTCATATATACATATATGGCCAATAATTGACAAAATTAAAAATTTTAAATTTAATGAAACTTGTAAATATTGCAGGCACAGTTGAATGCATTTGCCCCACCTTTTTCTTATTTGAACGGTTTTGGGCATTTGGTTCGTAAAAAGCCTTTGTGCCCAAACGTTATAGTTTGCAGCTCTAATGACATTTCAGTTACCAGTTTAATGAAAATAAAATAACAGTATAAGTTTGGTATAAATTGATTTTACTCATAAGGTGTTCACCATGCTTACTAGCATGAACAATATACTAAAAGCTATTTCACACAAAATGCTGGTCTAAACAATCAAATAAACGAAACATTCTTACCATTGGTTTCTTTGAGATCACAATATGTCTGGCTGTTAACCTGCAGGTAACCATATTCACAAGGAATATTAGTGAATACTAAGGTTATTTCACACGCATCCTAAAATAAATTATAAAATGAACCAATGACCTAATACGGAATAATTTATATATTGAAATGATAAATTTGATCATAGCATAAACCAAGAGTTCCCTAACTGTGCATCGCGCGCCGTAAAGGGTAAACGTTGTGAGACACTCCTGCGAACGCGAACAGACATAGCGGACTGGAGTATTTTAAAATGAACATTTGGAAACGGTTTCGTAGCTAGGGGAACTGTCCAGAACATTTATACTCGATCGTCCCTGTAGGTTGTAGAACTTTCTAGAAAGATATGGAACATTCTTGAAGCACATACAATATTTCAAAGAACTTTCGTGACCTTCATAGAAGATAATAGAGACTACCAACGATAACAAAGATGCATACTGTTTTCGTTATGTGCGCTCCCTGGATGATAATATTGACGTTTAGGAAAAACGTGCGGTTGTAAATAAGATCAGTGAGAATAGCTCTCAACATTGTTTCCCAGAATTAACAAATACGTGGCCTCTAATAAGGTCGTTCTTTCACAGGACTTGCTATCCCCTTTCAAGGAACACATCTCAAAGTTCTTTGGCTGTGGTCGGGTTATTTTGTACTGTGTATTATTGTATTAGATTAGGTAAATACATTATTTGCGTTTGGTTGCTAATACCCGCTTAAGTCTAAGCTTAATCTCTAATTTCCCGGCCTTTATGGCAGATCGTCATAAAACTATTAGGTTAGAGGATAAATTGTAAACCGAAATTAGTTGAACTGTTTGAGGATATGAATAAAACTAAATTATTTTATTAGTCTGGAATTTCCAAAGGCTCTTCAGGTAATTTCGGTGACGAATGAACATGCCCGTATTTCATCCCTACTATTATAATGGTTAGTAGTGGGGACACTTACATATAAGGGTTAGATTAGGTTGTCTTAACAGTCCTCTCTACAAATAAAAACACAAACAAATGTAATCAGATGTTATCCTAGCTACGTATAATCTCAAAAGTGTAAAAACTCCAGCGCACAATACAAAACAGGCTGGTTTGTAAAATACTTTGAGGAAGACAATGTCGTGGATCAAAGATCCTTGCCGTGGTTAAGCTCTGCCACTATTAACTTCGCAAGAAGAAGAGAGTCTAATTGAATTCTTTTGCGACAACAACCTGAAAACAATTTTTTTTTTTTCGATTAGTGGACAATTAAAAAATCAGTATCCAACTCTTCAGAAGTTCAAAAACTGTAAGGATCCTTCACTTTACGACAACCAATTTATGCGAAGCCGGATTTTCAGTTGTAGTTGTAATAAAAAACCAAATGTCGCTCAAAAATCGATGTGGAGCGAGAAATGAGAGTGGCAGTGTCAAACCTTGTTCCCCGTTTTAGAAAAATATATGGTGACCATCAAGCTTACCCCTCACGTTAACATACTTATTGTTGAAGGTTTGCACCGTTTATTTCACATTTTTTTTATATTTTCATATTTTAGTGGGATGACTCGATTTTAATAAATGTGAGTTTTACATTGTAAGGTTCTTCTTAAGAGTCGCTTCCATTTCTGTGTCTGATTTATGCCACTGTACATATTTTTCCAATGTGCCGGGAGAAAACCTGTAAGTGCGCCGCGAACAGATTATGTTGGAGAACCCCTGGTATAAACATTGGAATAAAAAATCAAAAAGCAAATATTCAAGCAACTGTTATTATTATCTTAATTTTCGTTACTAAGTATAATAATTCGACGTTTTTTACTATTACTGTGTAATTGATCTACTCCGCTTATAATAACAAATAAAGAGAGGGTACAAATACTTACAGGTGCATATTTGCGAATGAGAAACCTGCAGGTGTTATCTACTAGGTTAGTGTGGTTTATATCTATCTGGAAATATTTCTCACTATATTCTTGAACACATTCTGATGGTGCACTTGTAGTTGCAATAGTCGTATTTGGAAACGGTGTACTAGTAGGTTCTGCAGTAGTAGTTACAGTAACCGGATCAGTTATCGTGGTTGGAGGCATAGTTGGAGGAATTGTTGGAGGTATTGTTGGAAGTGGAGTAGTAACAGGTTCTTCAGTGGTAGATGTGATTGTAATTGGATAAGTTATGGTGCTTGGTGGTAACGTTGGAGCTGGTGTTGTAACAGGTACTTCAGTAGTAGATATAGATGTAGTTGGATAAAATATAGTTGTCGGTGGTAGTGTTGGATCTTGAGTGGTAACTGATGGTTTGGTAGTAGGCGATGGAGTTGTACCAGTACATGGTATTTGAGTAAACCACGCTTTAAAACCTCTACAAGAAATACTGTTATCCGTTACGAATGAGACATCTTCAAATGTGCCATTTACGAAGGTTAACACCGCTGAAACAATGAAATTAATGTTAAGCTTAATTTCCGCACCAAATCTGTCATCAATTCATTCAACTCTTTACATAGTTTCTTTAAATGCTTTACATTTCGAGCACTCTAATACCAACTGCAATGGTCTTTTAACCAGATATTCGCAACCCTTGAACGTAAAACTTATTTTGCTGCTTATAGATAGGATGGATTGAATAGATTTCAACAATCTTTAATCGTATTATGAAATACGTTTAGATTTCCATTTCAATTTCAGCGTAGCAGTAGTTCGATAACGAATTTGTCCGCGGCGATAAATACACCGCTTCCTCGTGAATATTCGGTATGGTAGCATTTCAATTAAAACGATTCCATTTCTAATATGGCAAAATTTACATAAAATCACATATCCTTATTGCGATGATAGATTATAATTTATTACAGAAAGGGTACCCTACAATTTTTTACAAAAACAATGAAAGAAAAAAAATGTTTTTTTTCGTTTTACTGTTTTTCAAATTACTCGCCATTAAAATGTACACACTTTTGCATGCATTCGAATCAATTCTTCAAACATTTCTTCCACTCTGAAGGTAGTATTTCCAAAACATGGTTTTGGAAGATTTCAACTGTTTGTTGTTTCACTGGAGGTGATCAAAATCCTCGTCTACGCATTATTTGTTTGACATTCGAAAACAAAAGGAAGTCGCTAGGCGATAAATCAAATGAGTTAATTCGACGACCTTGAAATAATCAATTGTTTTACGTGATGGTAATGGATGATGAGACGTTGTCGATTATTTTTCCTGATTCAACTACTTCTCGCAACGTATGTACGAATGTATATCATTCAGCACTGTTTTTCGATCCTCTAAAGCAGTGCTTGCGACACATTCAGTACTACGAAAGAAGCAAGCAGTCAGTTGTTTGGAAGTACTTCGAAAACGAACAACTTTTGTTGGATCCGTTTCATGGGGAAACACCCAAACAGTGCTTAGTTTCCGACTGATACGAATATATTCAAGTTCCATCACCTATTACCATGTTGTATAAGGATTTTGAAGCTTCTCTGTTGAATTTTTTAAACACCTCCTTACACCAATCTACACGAGCCCTGTTTGTGCTTGGGTTTTTTTTTAATTTGCCCGTTTCTGGCTTTTAAGAACGCATAAGATTCGCGAGACAGATTGCACCAAGTGCTGCAACCGCCTTTCTCTTTGAGGGGGTCGAACACCTATCTATGTTCAGCTACATCGGAACGAGTAAGTTGGATCTGCAGTTACTTGATAGTAATTGTTAAGTTGTTGTAAAGCAAGACCTTGAAACTAATATTTAATTAGATAAGTGCGTATTTTACAATCTTGGAGAGATATCTAGATTACAGTTGGATTATACACAGTCACGCAATTGGAACGTAACCTATGGATTATTTTGCTCCAACTTAAATGCCTTCGTTGTTAACATTCAATTTGATTAAGGATCCTTAGCCAGTACAATTCATATAGGTAAATTATTAGTATCTAAGCTTTCTTTTGTAAATAGATTTCTGATTTGTTGTCGTTTTATGTGTTAAAATCCTATCCCACTAAATGCTTTCTGCTACGTATTTGAATACTGTGCACCCTTAAATCGTTATCTGACGTTGCATTTTCTTAATTTGATGCTTGTTATCCATGTTACTTATTTAATATATTACGTTGCACTCACTTTCATTACTTAGATCTTTTATTATTAATAACCCAGCCCATTCTTCGCTGCTGTCTAGTCGGCTGCTGGGTGTCTATTGAAGGCGTTACAAACCTTTTGTGGTTTAATTGGAAGAACAACTTCTGGCTTTCTTTTTATCATATGAAATAAGCAATACATGCAATATTTTGAATTGGAATCACATAAACCTTGTTAATTGCATATTTTAGACAGAACTTTTTCTAAAAACTATTTATGAAATATTCCATTCCAATGAAAGAGGAAGCTGTAAACAATTCAGACTAATAATCAATATTACACATTTCTTTAATAACCTTCTATGCAGCGATACAATTTATCCGAGGAGGAGAACGCCATTTCCAATACTCTGACACATACTTGCTTCCACCTTTTTAGAAATATATTGCGCTCAAGACTCGCTCTCATCTTAATTTGAATACATCTGGTGCAATATTCGCCCGCTCGCCTTAGATTAAAATATTCTCACATCAACCTTGGAAATTGCTTGTACCAATTCAATGCATCTAACAGCAAGTCGATGATGTGTACATTTTTCAATGGATTTTCAGCATTCAATATACTTATTAAAATATGAGGCAAGGTAAAGGAAGTGTGGAAGGACTCGTTATCCTTACGTTTATTACAAGCAGTCTTATGGCTCTGTGCGCTCTTGCTTTGATGCTAGCGCATTCTACATTCAAATTTTCAAAAGGGAGTTTCTGAGACTGCAATAAAATATTTATTACGACGAATGCAATCTAACAGCGTAATTTGTACAAGAAATATATCTAGTTTAACGGAACTTTATATCAACTTGAATAGTGCAAGAATTCGATTAAACATATTGTTATAATTAAAGTTCGTCACTCTCGTTACGCTTGACGAAATTAGCAGAGATTAGACAGGCTCGTATTTTGTCGACTCACAGGGAAGGCAGGGGGCAACATGAACGCATTCTCATGAGACGAATAAACACGAGTCTTAGTGTTAGACACCTTTGTAGCTATTAAATCAGATTTCGTTGTCAACGTACATCCTTAACTGTTGACCATTTTTTTTAGTAATTTATAGTAGACACATATACCGTGCATTTCAAGTAACACTGGCCATAGGTATTTACATAGTAAAATATTTGTGTGATGTTAATGGTTTTCTTACGGAGGGCGACTAATTTATTTTCTGCCCATACATAGTTGGAACGATTTTTTTGAGATTTTGAGACACTTTATGCCTTGGAACAAAAAGTAAAGTCAAAATTAAAGAAAAAAAAGTAGCAAAAACTAACATATAAATCGGAATGGCTGTTATTTATTGGTCAGTGTTATCTGAAACGCATTGTATATACAGTTCGCTGTTATGCTAGGCTATTAGACATATGAATTTAGAACCATTTTCTTTAGTATAAACACTTTGTACCAAATCCAAAAAAGCTGCAACAGCCAAAATATAGTTAATCCTTTCTTTGCGTTTCCCCAGTTTTTATCATCTGATTCTGACTGACTCTTCTATCATTACGGCTTTAGTTCATGTTTCCTACCAAAAATTTTTTTCGACCCTATTCGACAGTATGCCAATCGATTTTGTAACATGGTGTCCTTGTTTATATTAAATAATCGAATGTGTTTCTTTAGAAAAATATGCTTCTATGATAAGGAATCGGTAATTAAAAAATACAAGAAAATGCTTGTCTACATTTCCATCTGTTGTCAGCCTGTATGTTGTCAGTAAAACATCTTCAAAATTTAAGTTATCAGAATAGTAATGTAAAGGCATGTGAATAAATTATAGTGCAGCTACATATGACAAACGCAAAGAAGCTTATTATAATGAAATTTTTGATCCAAAGTTAGGATATTTTTAATACAAAATGTTAAATTACGTTAAATTTTATTTAATGTAGGTTACTCAATTAAACATAAGTAAGGAAGAAGTAATGAATAGCCTTAAAAATGCCAGAATAATACCGACAAAAAATATTAAAAATTCTAATGAAAAACGTAAGTGGCTGTACGCCAGAGAATATGACAAATAAAAGACCGAAAATGACGTGTATGTTTACACTTATAGACAAAAGTAAATATTGAGCCATCATCTTAAGAGAATCAGCTGTTTCCGATCGCCCAATAAGTTACCTCGCGTTTCAAGATGCTACCCCAAAGTTTCTTTTCTTTTCTAACATTATTCAAAGCTCTTCAGGCTCATACCAGGAGAAACGCATATTGCAAGATCTCTATCCACAAATGCATAATTTTTTAAAACCCATTCAGATGAGTTATTGTGTATTGCATTAACTCAACAACAATAAATTAGTACTTACAGAATGTGTTGTATAATTGGTGGCCACAATATCTCTTCCCGTCTCCTAGGAGAACATAGTCTTTCGAGCATTGGTAGCTGGATTCTATCAAGAAATCCAACATGATTAACTTTACGGCACAATATCCTGGTGACTTTATAAATCTGTAAAGTAAACATGAACCAATAAGATTTTTTTGTGAATGTGGAAATAGCCTAACAGGCATTATAAGGTTGTCACAACCACACTCTGTGTAAATTATGAAGTTAATTATTTCCCAACATGCGAATGGTGACTCATGATAGTTAAGACCTTTGAAAAAGCTACTTCCGTCCCTTGCAAGACTGGGACACAGCTCCTAGCACACTATCGTCAGGAGTGGACGTGTTGTGATTGGTTTACCAAGTCGTTAAAATCGGCTTTTCAAACAATTGATTGTTTTATAATAAACATTGTTTATTGCAATACACACTCTTTGGACTACAAGCCCAAACCACTGTTTCTGATAGTTTACCTTAATTTTGTATCTTTTTTTATGATTAATAAAAGCGTTGCCATGTTTCCATATAATTTTATTGGAAACGATTAATTGGGTCACTGGTTAATCGAAATATGCAAATAGATATCTATACGCACTTGTGTACTCGTAAATAAATTTATCTCCCGCAAAGATTTATATAAAAGTGGTCATTGTATTATATGCCCCTGATTTAACGCAGTATCGTTATCCAACGAAATAGGAGGAAGGAAACTACTTCATAATCTCGAGACTACGGAATACTTTTTTGATTGCATAAAAGGGCACGTCGAAATAAACCATGAATATATCTTTAAAACGAGTAAATAAATAACTTATCATTCGACACAAAGTATGGATAATATTAAAAATCTTAACATATAAAAACAAATAGAAATATACAACCAAAAATGGAAAGTGAAATCAATATGAATACAGGGAATAATTATGATTGGTATAAAATACATAATTCAAAAAGTTTTCCAAATTATAAAACAGGTTTTCTAATAAAAGTAACTAATCACCGTTGAGCACAGACTTCTATTCTTTCGTTAATTAATTCTATAAATTTACATATCTACGAATTACCTGTAGCACAAATTCAGGTTAGGCGGATAATAGAACGGGTACCCAGGAGTTGACAAGCACCCAACCTTATCACTTATTTCAAGACACCTTTTTGGTAGTTTTTCTCTCGGGCATTGAGACATATATTTCCAAAGAGGAAGTCTGGTCAACGCAAACAAGTCTTTCGCACCCAACCCGCTGCATTTAAGATCACTGCGGGCGTTTAGAAAAGATGGATAAAAAAATCTAATATCGATATAAGGATCATGGCGAATGAGAGGACAGAGGGATTGTTTATATGGAAAATTATGAAGGGCGTTGTTTATAAGACCAGAATTACTTAGACATTCTTCCTGGAGCACTTCAATTACAAAACCGCGCGACATTTCCGAATGACCATTGCTCTTGAATTTAATAACCTTAGGAAAATTTCCATAATGTGCACCAAAGTCTGCTACTAGTTTGAGACCACTGTTACAACCGCAGATGCGTTTTTCATCAATTTCAAGGTATCCGTTTTTACATCCAGCTGGAGTTTGATAGCCATTCCAATAATATAAGAAGTTTAATCGTATTTTACAAATATTATGATTAACTCGATATATGTGGTAAGTGCAGTCCGATCCAGTGTCCTTTTCATATGGAAAGTTTGGGCTGGATATTAAGAAGTTTTTAGAATCGTATCTTGTAGCACAGCAGGCTTTCACAGCTGTATTTTGTTGTTGAATGAATGGCAATTGCATATAGTTATAAAAATGACGGGGATATTGCATTGCGTCGAATGTATTTGGCACTTCGTAGGATTTGCATACTCGATTGTGAAAAGACCTCTTCACGCGACTATAACCAAGGACGTAATCACATGGAATTTTCGTTACTAAAATCTTGAATTTTTCATCACTTTTATGTCGTCGGGAGTAAAATTTTACGCGTAATGTTCCATATTCGGAGTAATAAATTTTCGTCCCATTCTGGTAACCGCATAAAACATATTGTCCTTCTATTTCCAAACCAGTGGCATTACAATCAGATGTTTTTTCTAAATAAAAGTTCACAAAATGGAAAAAGTACTGTGTCGAACAATGGTCATCTTTAAAGATAAAATCGCAAGTAGTATGTCCGTCTGGTTTGTTAAGATAATTCGGAGATTCGATGGTGATTTCATTTTCCGTATACACACCGCCGCACTCAAGATCTGTAGCCGATAACCCACATAAAAAGCACAAAATCAACAGCACTAAAAACGCAAGCGTATTCCCAAGTACATCCATTGCGAAAGGAGAAACCTGACTGTAGTACATTTTAGCGAATCATCCATTTAAAACCTGTGTCAATGTATCACCTTATTTGTCGGATGTAAATAAAGGCTTGATAATATTTTAAGAAAATTCGACCATTGAAATTGTCGATAAGAGCCAACGACCTGTAGAGTCACCTATTATACTTTAACAATACTATTTCGTTGCAGGCAGACGGTCTTGTTTAATGACAAGAGAGAGTGTGGTATGAATCATCTTTTGGGAATTTGACTGTAATTGCTTAATCGGTTTATATCCTTTCATTTAATCAATTGAAATTTCAAAGCCGCAGCTACGCAAATCAGCAAATGACCTAATGCTACGGATACATATGCAAACAGATGATTTGCAACAATCAAAATATTTATGTATGTACTTTTTTCTTTGCGAGTCTGAGGCAAAGTATACAACGCATAAGTAACGGTAAGTAAATATCGTCTAAATTATACAAATGATTCAGATATGTCTAGTTTAATATTAAAGAATTTAATATTAAATTTTGTCGCGTGGTAGATTACACACGTAGAATAAATACCTTTATCATCTCTTCCGGTGAGCTGAGTATCATTGTAGGATATATACTATTGTGATATATTAGCATAAGAAAGTAAGAACTGTTAAATCACAAAGAAGGTCGCATTGTTTCCACACTACATACATACGTCACCTATGGAATAAATACATTACTTTAAATTAGGGCAGTAGAAAACTACACACGACTCCCCAAACAACGGAGGGCCCTGAGAGTATTAGCGCTAATCCCTACATGAAACTCCTTACAGGTAAAACGCAGGTAGAGTTTAATAGAATTATTCTTTGAATATATTTAAAATGATCTTCAGGGGATTATTCCTGTTATACCTGATTTATTCTGGGGTTTTCCATAATTTGTAATCCAATAATCCCCTAAACTTCTCCTTTTTTTTGAATTTAGTATCAAAGATTGAATTTAAAGATTAGTTTTGTAACAAAATACTTTTCTGAGCATAACATTTTGCATCCATTATGTGAAACTGTTAGTCAACAACTAAAACCAAAAAAAACTGGAAAAACTGGAACGGCTAATCAAATAATTGTTAATTGCGTTAACGTCGGAAAAAGCATCAGCGACCAAGAGATGTTTAAAATGTTAAATTGTTCCACAGTGCCTTTGGAGATCTTCTCTAAGATTAATTAAGTAAAGTTTTATAATAATCCCAATGTTGGAGTAACTTCATGTGGCGATATCTAGACTATAAATAATATTTGATTCCCTGTAATCCAGAGAGCCAACTGTTTAGGTAAATAAATTTAATATGAGAAGGAAGACAATGACCAAATAACTCTAAGAAAGGATCAGTGAACAACGATACCTTATCCTTATCATTGTCATACATTATATAAAAGAAGTGTAACGGCAGCCGATGCAAATCAAGGTCGAACGCAGACAATTTAATACTCTTTAGATCTCCATAAGTAAAATGTTTGGGGTTGGGTCTTTTCAAATGAGGCAACTAATAGAGCACAACACATTTGCACTTGCCACTTTCTAAGGAAATATAAATGAGCATCCCATATGACGCGATACAGGTATTGATCTGAACTTGGTCGTCAATTGCGTCTTATCAATGCGTTCGTTGCATGAAGTAATTCTACATTTAAGGCAAATTTGCAAGTCCTATATGAGTTTGCATTAGGGTCGTTTATATCACTATTTACTAATGCATGTCAGCAATATAACTCTCAGTAATTGCTTGGCAGGTGACCAAAATGTATCGAACGGTTCAAATTTCCACCTAATCCTGCATTTACTTTAAGTGTTTTATTTAAACTATTCAACTCGCTTAATCATATTTAGAATTTTGTATAATTTATATTTATGTCTGTAAAGGCACGAGTCCCATAAACATTAATCCCATTGTTTGTTGTACATTTGGCAATATTTTGTTTTACATATATTAGACACAGTAGTACATATTACGATAGCAAAATTAAAACTTTTAATTGCCTAAAGAATTCTCTCCAATCCTCTTTATATGACAAACTATTAATAATTCTTATATCTTTTCTTTGAATGTTGAATAGCCCCTTAATATGGGCTAAATGGCTCCATAGCAATAAACCATGACAAGGTTTTGAATGAAACATTCCGAAATACGCTATTCTTAAAATCCCATTTGATATGCTACTTTATAATCTAGTTAACGCAGACAACAACTACTAGATCAACCCACAGTCCAGAGCCATACTCAACAATACCACGGCATCTTGAATAAAATTATTTCCATTTTTCAAAGAAAATGTTCTAGTACGAGCTTTATGTACGTTTAAACATAATTGGTTCACGGTGAACCACTTATTACTGAACGTCTTTAAAGACGACACCCGGTATACGCAAAGAAATAACGTTTACATAAATTAAAGATAGGATCGGACCCAGTACCGACCCCAATCCTCATCAAATCTGATTTCACACGATTTATGGCCATGCATTGAAACCTGTTAGTTAGGTATGTCTGTATAGGTTGCATGATAATCCCCTCAAAACCACAATGACCTAACTTATCTATTATTATTGCAAGGAATGGACAGTCGAACGATTTACTGAGATCATAAAACAATGTGCTGCAACACCCAACATCCTCGCAGGTTACATGTATATTTGTCAACACTCCTTCGATTACTAATATAGTAGAGCAATCCTTTCGAAAACCAAACTGACAGCAACTCAGCAAGTCTTTCTCATGAAAATACTTTGAAATGTTGTATTTTAAAGCTTTCTCAAAGATTTTTGAAAAAACTGGAGTTATAGAAATAGGTCTGCAATTTGGACAATTATTTGAATAGCTTTTTGCATATATTGGGGATACCGTTGCAACTTTTAGTCTGCATGGATAAATCCCTTTTTGAATACATTGATTTAACAGGTCTGCATAGGGAATAATTATCAGGTTTAAAATACTCACAATCAAATCAACATTCATATCATAACAATCTTTGGTTTCATTCTTTTTTAGATTACTTATTGTCTTTTATTTTTTATGTCACTTCTACAAAAATAAAATTTGAGCCTATAGTTACTATAAATATTTTTTACGTTATTTACTTTTACAGGAAAGCAAATATTCAATTGATAAAACATTATTTCTTCTTCTCTATTAACATTACTTATAATATGATAACAATTAAAGGTGCTTATTTCTGAGAAAGGTCTGAAGGGTTTAAATTTGGTTTTTTTTTGTTACTTAGGTCTAATTTAAATGACATACCAATAGCCACACTGGTCGTGCATACATCCGTTAATATGCATTCATTTTACTTCCTAGAAAACAATTTAAGAATTTATTTTTACCAATACTGTTCAGATTATCAAATTTTGGGAAATAATTGTAGCTGAAGCTTCCAAGTTACTCCAAGTTACTCTGTATAAAAGTTAGCTAATAGACAGCAACAATTGGTTCAATTATGGAGATGTGCATAATCCTAGAACATACAAAAATCAATTTGTAGTTTTTTCACGTAGCATTCAATAGGCTGTACACATATGCTTGAGTGTAGATTTACACCATTTTACACGAATATATTTACAAAATATGCTAATATATATGATCTTCTTCCTAAGGCTCCTATAAAATTCACCCATTGTATCTTTTATCATGTTATTTGCAACTGATGAAATTTTCTATATCCTCGTCGGAAAATATTGATTTACTTATCCTAACAGTACAGTTTGCCATAAAGGAAGGTAACATTATGGAATCAAGAAAATTAATCGATGTCTGCTCATTACGATTGTAACCAAAGTGATTTCATGTAGTTTGCGGTGTATTTTAGATATACATACCTCGAATAAGTAAATCTCCAATAAATCTCTTTATCTTCACTAAGAATCGCTTATCGGAATGGCAGATGTGTGCTTAATAATAAGCATATTGATAAATAGTCTGGTTGTCAATACTTTATCTAGTTTTGTATGGCTGGTAAACGTAACTAGTTATTTAATATATGTTTGATGTCCTTCGATTAAATAAACATACTCAACTTTTTAAAATTCTTTAGTGTTTTCTTCAATAGGACAGAATCGGTGGAGCTAGAAAACAAACTTTGTATAAAAGGGAAAATTATATATTTCAACGGTATTATCGCCTATTTAACTTATTAGAAAGTGGTCTAGTACATAGTCGTTTAGTGTTTATATTCACACATTTTACGGCGACGAAAGTGGATCCACGTGCGCTTCTTGTTCAGAGTTTATGTGTGAAATTGTGCACAGTAGCATTCGCAGTTGTAGCTGTGTCGACAAAAGCATTGTCGTGCAAGAGCGTCCTGCTTTCCTCGGCGTTTAGTGATAATAGCTCGTCTTAGCGTCTCGTGATTAACATGTTGCCCTCGCTAGCACAAGAAACTGTAGCCATCAACTTTTTTGTGTTTTTTGTCACCCTGACGTTTTTAGGGATGGATTTGCCTTTCTAATGTCACTCCATCGTCCATCCCCGGTCACTATTTGGTTAACGGTCGTGTTATCGGCTTCGTACAGCTCAAGAGACCTTAGACCACATTCGACACTCCGTTCCTTTTGAACCGCGCTGACCAATTTTGGGACTGATGTTGCGTTAATTTTTGCCACACCCAAATACTAAAACTAGTTTTTGAGATCCCATTTCATTCCTCTATCTCCTTAGCTTTCATCCCTCAATACGACTTCCTCGATCAATTTGATGTTTTCTGTTGTCACTACGGTAGCAGGCCTTCCTTCGCATGAATCATCTTCAAGAGATTCTCTGCCTTAACAAGACAATTTTAACCAACGCTCAACTATGGCATCAAGCGAAATGTTGTTTGAACAAAATAGAAACAACATCATCATTAAGCCACGTGTTACGATATTTATTACCCATACCTGTACAGGTCATCATTTCTACGGCTTTGTGCTCTAGTGGATAAATTTATCAACACTAGAGGACTAGCTGACACATGGTACGTTGGTACTGTTTAGTTTCTATACCAACCATATTGAATATGGACATCAACGATTGTAATGGCAGACATAACTGGGACCAGAAATCTATTTATATTGTCCTTAATGACAAATTTAGGCTCACATAACGGACATCAAAGGCACTTAGCCAGCATCGAGCTGAACGAAGAGATTTGCGGCGTCGTATTACATATCTCGTTGCGCGCAGCGTAAGGGTTATAGTATGGGGTGTTATCTGTATTTGGATTTGATTATCTTTAGTTTCTATAGAGGATGCAATAACGCATGGAACGTAAATCATACTCTCTCGTATCTCCGATGTATCGTTCTAATAAGATAACGTTCGCCCACGCATTGGCTGTCAAACTTTAAGATTTCTTAAATCATTCCCTACGCTCAAAAACGTAGATACTTAATACCATGGACGGGAAACATCGTACCCCTCGACATAATTTATTATACCTGCTTTATTTGTGAGTTTATAAAAAAGTCATTCTTTGTAAAAACAGCTGCTTGTCTTGAAACCACCGTTTCGAATATCAGATGTCCATTGTTATACAGGGCTCAAAAATAAAATTTTTAATTACTTTGTACCTGTACCAGATACGAGAAAATAACAAAATCGTAATAAAACTTATCAACATGGTGCTAAAAGTTTACGCTATTGCTTCCCTGCTCTCCATGATCGCTTCTATGTCTGAAACATCATGGGTTGCAGAATCGAGTTTTTCAACGAGATCCATGTCACTTGGAACGCCACAGCATAGGCGGAAATTAATAATCTCTTCAGAAGTATGTTTAGACGTGTTCCAGAAAACATTCGTGCGCGTGCCACCTATTTTAAAGGATTTTCTCACTTATGATCGTAAACTTGAAACGCGGAAAAGATACAGTTTCAATCAAATTCATTGTTGAAATGTATATAATGATACTCGTATAAGGCTTATTATTGGCCGAACATGATTTAATACGAAATAATTAAGATTATTACCACCTAAACAAATTATGTTGTTTGATTTAAGCAGTGACACATGAAATTTATTGATTATTCGTGCAAAGAAATAATAATCATCTGCAATAATAATTATGAATTAACAGATAATAACAAAGACAAAAATCGTTGTCGGAATTAATTAATTTGTTGCGAATTGACCAAGGATATAAAAAAATGATAGCTTTCGATAAATTGTTAGAGTTTTAAATTTCTAAAGTTTCCTCTTTAAGTGGCCTCCGATGTTGAAGCTAAACTGTGTTAGAGTTGTAAAATTTTATTAATGATCGTTACATCTATTGCAAATTCATAATATTCAATATCGTTTACCCTAAATACGCGTTACTTTATCTATAGCTTTTGCAGCTAGGTTACTAGTAGCACAGTTATGCAATCTAATGGTCAGAATATACGGATAGCTTCAAGTCGTCGTTGCTGTTGTCACTTACTGTATTGTTGTCAGTAGCTCAAAATTATCGAATCCGACAGCATTACGCTGCCAAAGCGACCAGTACCTTGGTTTGCTATTGACAGCTGCCAATAAAAGAATATGACAAAAATTAATTCAATTTTATTGTATCCAAATAGGGCAGTATTAGAATTCGAATAAATTTGATGAAAATATTATACAGTGTGTTCTCGCAATTAGGCTTAAACCTTCAAAGTTTAGTTCAATAGCACATGTCGGCTTTAATGTACTGGCAAGTTTTTAAAATTTTCCAATTATAGTATTTCATATATTGATCGATGCAGTTCCCGGTGGGACAGCCCTGTAGAGAGAATTAATTATTAATAGCTTTCTAACCATAAATCAAGGCTGAGTCGGGAGAAACGGACCAAACTCCATTGTAAAAAGTGAGGTAATTAATGCTATACAATTGGTAATGACGGGAAACGCACGTTTGTTTTGTTCCGACAGCTTAAAATAGTTCACCTGCAATGAGCTACTCTCAATTACACGGCGGAATTCAACAACAAGTTTACAGCAACTTAAATTAGCAGTTCGCTGAAATCCATGTGCGCGGTTGCATTGTAAACCGTATTTTGTCGAATTTTAGATTGTTTAAAACTCAAACTGAGAGTGTTGTTATAGGATTTGAATTGTATCGTAGCTCAAAATAGACAACAATAGTCCCAGAACAATGTGTTTTACATCTTTAGCATTATCAATGACAAATTGTTGCTCTTAAAGTCTCTATATATCGTGTGCGGCAACTATCTGTATGGGTTGAATTACACCTTATATGAAAAGATGTGGAATAGAAGATGAAGAAGCTTAGAATCAGGTGATCTCTGACGCAAAATTATCTTTTTGCAAAATAATGACAAATAAAAGAAATATATTTTTTTTTCTTAAAAGGCGAATATCTTAAAAACGAAATAATACGCAGGGCGTTCTATTTAAAATAACAAACTTAGGCAATGTACTAGACAAGCTAAATAGCTTGTATACTTTAAAATAATTTTCCGTCATAGATCACTTGATTCTAAGTAACTTTTATTACCAACATTTTTCCATTAATGATTAGATCAGCTGTAATTCACCGCATACAGATACTGACGGCACCCGGTATATATATATATATATTTTTATATCATAGAAACATATATATATATATATATATATAATCCAAAGAATGTCTACCGTTAAACGGTGTAGGCAGTATCTCTTCTTCAGCTGTTCA
>CACRWG010004477.1:0-30002 GCA_902654985.2 Oryctes borbonicus
TGACAATGGCAGATCAATCGGCGACAAGTCATTTAAATTTACCTTTTCATGCGTAATTTTGGTTGAAGATGTGTCGAAATTTTTAAATTTATCTATAGACCCTGGTATAACTCGTGCTAAACATCGTCACCAACAGACATTGTGTTAAAATAGTTGTAATGTAATCATTAAAGAATTAAAATAAGTCACATAAAATGTTTTAAACTATATTCTCTTTCGAGTCTCCTTTCACGTTACCATTCATACTTATAGACAAAAACATACGTTCAGTAATTCTTCTTCACTATTTTCTTGTACGAACTACACTTATTACTAAAATATACATCAACAAATTGCATTTTTCAATTCAAACGGAAAATTACATTTTCTCTTTCTCTAACTCATCACATTTGGTACTTCATATTTTTTTAACAAATTATCAACAAGATTATTACGAAGACACGTAAAAAGTTTACATCTACATGAGAGTTATGTTCACTATAAGTAGAGGCAAAAAACTGAATGTAAAGCATTAAGCTCCTGCAGGTACTTTTTCATTATTATAAAATTTCCTTTTTTCTTCTTTCAAGAATACGCCGCAGAGGAAAGCACAGGTCGCGGTAACACAAAAGAATCTTACAAGTATCACTAAATCACTAAAATTACGTTTCAATCTATAATTATTTTTTGTATTATTATTATCTGCTTTTAATTAGTTAAAATACAACTCTTTAAAACAACGATATCACACTTGTAGTTAAAATAATCTTATCTACTCTGCTACTTGCTGTGATGTGAAGAGGCGTGGAACCATCATCTTGAAAGTTTATGTTGACACATTTCTTTTAAATGTTTACGTTGTTACCCCTTTCTACCAATATCTGAATAATTTTCCCTGCACGTCTGGATACTGCTATGTGAAGAGGCGTGGAACCATTCTTATCCTCAATATTTATGTTGGCACCTCTTTTCAATAGCAACCGAAAAATTTTATCCTGTCTCTCATACGCAGCGATGTGAAGAGGCGTGGACCCATTTTCATTTTGCGTATCTACGTTGGCTCCTTCTTCTAATAATACTCGGACAGTGCTCTCCACCTTGTTACATGCTGCAATGTGAAGAGGTGTAGAACCATCTTTATCTTGAAAGTTTACGTCGGCACCTTTTTTTATCAACCAGATAATTTCCTTCCATTTCCTAGATGCTGCAATGTGAAGAGGTGTAGACCCATTTTTGTCTTGAGCGTTTATGTTTATGTTATCTTTTTCTATTAATATTCGGATAGTCTTGCTTGCCTTGCTACTTGCTGCGATGTGAAGAGGCGTGGACCCGTGTTGATCTTGAGCGTTTACGTCAGAGCCTTTTTTTAACAGCATTTGGATAATCTTTTCTATTTCAATACGTGCTGCGATGTGAAGGGGCGTGGAACAATCTTTATCTAGAATACTTATGCTGGCACATTTTTCTAGCAACAACCAAATAATCTCACTCGATTTACCAGATGCTGCGATGTGAAGAGGGGTGTAACTATCTTTATCTTGAATATCTATTTCGGCACCTTTTTCTAACAATAACTTGATAATAGCCCTCCCTTCATTAGATGTTGCGACGTGAAGGGGTGTGAAACCACGTGCATCTTGAATATTTACATTGGCACCTTCATTTAGTAATAATCGGATGATCTTGTATGCATCCTTACATGTCGCTATGTGAAGAGGTGTGGAACCAGCTTTATCTTGAATATCTATATTGGCACCATTTATTAATAACAGCCGCATAATGTCACTCCATTTTTTTGATGTTGCTATATGTAGGGGTGTGGAACCGTCCTTCTCTTGACCGTTTACGTTAGCACCTTTTTCTAGCAATATCTGCATAATCTTTTCCGCTTTTCTACGTGTTGCGATATGAAGAGCAGTGGAGCCATTTTTATTTTGAATATTCATATCGTCACATTTGCTTAACAACCAATGAATAATTTTTGTCTCTTTTCAAATGCTGCAATGTGGATAGGTGTAGAGCCATTTTCATCTTGAATGTTTACCCATGCACCGTCGCTCAGCAATATCTGGATAATGTTCTTCGCATTTCTATCAACTGCAATATGAAGGGGCGCGGAGCCACACTTATCTTGAATGTTCACGTTGCAATCTGCTTCTAACAACATATGAATAGCTTCTTCAAGGCCCCTATCAACCGCAAAGTGTAGAGGTGTAAAGCCATCGTCATCTTGAATATCTACGTGGGCGTCTTTTACCAACAATGCCTGAATAATTTCCTTCTCATTTCCAACTACAGCGATGTGAAGAGGCGTGTAGTTATTTTTATCTTGAATATTTACGTCGGCACCTTCTTTTAACAATATCTGAATAATATCCTTCTCGCCTTTAGATACTGCGATACGAAGAGGAGTGGAACCATCCTTATATTGAATGTTTACGTTAGCATCTTTCTGTAACAGTACTCGGACAATTTCTTTGTCGTTTCTGTCAACTGCGATATGAAGAGGTGTAGAACCACTTTCATCTTGAATGTTTGCGTCCACACCTTTTTCTAATAATATCCGTACTGTTTCCTTCGCATTTATGGCTACTGCGACGTGTAGAGGCGTTAAACCATCTTTATCTTGAATATTGAAGTTGGCACCTTTTTCTAACAGTACCCGAATTACTTCCTCTGCCTCTTTACGTACCGCGATGTGAAGGGGTGTTGAACCATTTTTACTTTGAATGTCTACATTGACATCTTTTTCTAAGAATACGCGGATAACGCCCTCACCTCCTTCATCTGCTGCGATATGAAGGGCCATGAAACCGGTTTTATTTTGAATGTTTACGTCGGCACCCTCTTCCAGCAATATCCGGGAAATATCCTCCGATTTCCTATGTGCTGCCATATGAAGAGGGGCCCAGCCAGCTTTAGTTTGACTGTTTATGCCGGCACCCTTTTCTAATAATGTCCGTATAATTTCTACTCCTCTTTCATCTGCTGCTATGTGGAGAGGAGTATAACCCTTTCCATTCTGAATGTTTATATTAGCACCGTTTTCTAATAATACCGGGATAATCTCCATCACTTTCTTATGTACTACTATGTGAAGAGGTGCGTAACCATTTTCATCTTGAGCATTAACATCGGCACCTTCTTCTAACAATATTCGCGTAATTTCTTTTCGTTTTCCATTTACTGCGACGTGAAGAGGTGTGCAACCATGTTGATCTTGGACATGCATGTTGGCACCATTTTCTAGCAACAATCGGACTACTTCCTCTCCGCCTTCATCCACTACTATGTGAAGAGGTGTAGAACTGTGCTGGTCTCGAATATTTACGTTGGCACCGTTCACTAACAGAAACCGGGTAAGTTCCTTCTCTTTTCCACGTGCTGCTATATGTAAAGGCGCAATATCATATTTACCTTGAGCATCTACATTAGCGCCTTTCGCTAGCAGCATTTCAATAACTGCTTTGTTCTTGATTCTCCGAGGCTTTACTGCCTCATTTGATTTAGCACTTTCATTAGACCAGATATATCGCATCACACTATAGAATAGAGGTGTATAACCAAATTCGTCTGTTATATCTACGTTAGTAGCCAATTCAATAAGATGCAACACCACCGGCTCGCTACCGTATATGCAAGCGATATGTAATGCTGTTAAGCCTGCGCATATATTAATTTCAAATTCATGGCGTATTTCAGTATTTAACGTTAACCCCATGCACGCCTTATATAAATTACAGAATTCTCCATTTCTGCAATTTTGTAAAAGGAATATTGTGAAAAATGCTAAAGGATGCCTTCTGTACAGCATAAATACAGAAATGCTTAAAATAATTATCGGGGATTGGGAAAGCTAGAAGGGTACGTTTGCATTTTTCCAATCTCCATACTTCACGATCTAAATATAATTCTAGAGTTAGCTTAGAGTTGCCATATGACATTTCTTTAAAAATGTTGAAGTCTACATAGTCAGTCCAGTCCCATTCCATTATGGCATCGCGTTGGTACACGTCCAAACCGCAACTCCGCATAAATTGTATTATTAGATGCAAGATAACAAAGAAGATGTTGTTCGTACGTCTACAACAAATTGTTGCAAGATGAAGGGCGGTTCTACCGAGTTTGTCAACATCTTTAAAAGTATATGGAACGAGTTCGCACGCCTTCTCTATTTTTTATACATTTTGGTACAAAACCGCTTTATGCATGTCTAGATGTTCAGATAGAATGTCTAATAGGTAAATTTTTTCATTATCCATCAATTGCCTATAAATGTCTCGAGTGAAACTTCTGTATATATCTGTTTGTATCGCTTTGACCAACCACTGAGCAACCAAAAACTCGACAAACGTGAAATGGTCAAATACAGGATAATCATCGTTAACACGAATCACGATGCCAAACTTAATGCAATCGAATGATTTTACATCGCATTTCCATCTTAAGGCTTCCTCAATTTGTTCTTTGCCGAACATAATCACCAGTGCCAGCTTCTCAAATAGTGTTAAGATTTCTTCTATCGATGACTCGGAAGTTATCATAATCGTTTGCAGCCGACGTTCGATTTTCAGATTAACCACCTTTTTGTACAGCTCAAATCTTGTTATGTTTGCTAGAGATTCTCCGCTCTCAGAAATTACTTGCAAAAAATTCAAGTGCAGTGGATTAGTGGTAAATTCCAGTGGTAAATTCATTAACGCATCGGCATTGAATTTCCAATTCGTTAAATATTCTTTATCGTCACGGGTGCTTAATGGATCCAATTTTACCACCGAGGCATTGAGTTTATCCATTAACAAGCAGCAGTCTTTTAGTCTTGACGCTATTATTATTTGTATTCCGGCATGGGTGACGGCTCGTATAAATTCTAGTACTTGTTCCTCGGAATTTGGGATATTTTCGTCGAATGCGTCCAGCACCAGAATGATTCTCCTCTTCTCACGTAGCGCACACAGGAAATTATTGTACCTGTGGACCTTTCCGCTATGAAACTCTGCGAAAACGTTTTCTACGGGTTTGGTAAGCAAGTTTCTATTCCATCTTAAGAATCTTTGAAAGTATATCAAATCATAAATTAAAACATACAAATGTTCGCAGTAGTTATTGCACAAAGACTTTAGCACGCTTGTCTTTCCCATACCGGGTTCACCAGTTACAACAGTTATTGCATTTTTTCCAATTTCACCGAAGAATTTACTTTCGGAGAATCTCTTACCGTTAAATGAAATGCTAGAGGCTAATTTACTACAGCCTTTGTATCTAATGAGTTCCATTTTCCCATCCCTAACAATAACGTCAAATACAGTACCCGAAAACTTATTCCAATATTCTTCACGTTTATCTGCATCGACTTTAATGAAATATCGTGTTTCTTCCGTTATATGTTGTTCAACATTACTTGCATCCTTAATTTCAGTGAATTCTATGCGACGAGCTAGTCTGCACATTTCCAGATAATAAAAATACCGCTTTGTTTCTTATATTGAGGTAGTCGTTGGAAATTGTTGCCCGTCTTAGATATCTAGGTACGTGGTTGGTTTCGTTGAGGGGAATTACGCGTCCTACTATTGGGATTGGTGCGCTTCCTCCACAAACATACACGGGATCCCCAAATTGATCAATGAAATATTTACTTAATTTCTCCTTCTCACCTTTTAGTAACTCTAAGTGTCGCCCCACTTTCCTTAGACAGTATATTGTATAGTTTTTGTATGAATGACTTCTTTCTACTGTCGTAACCCATTCTTCAACTTTACTTGGTTGGCATTCTATTGTAAAATTGTCGCCGACCAGAAATGGTTCCACAAAGTCTACAGTGACCGGGCTTTTCCTGTTTTCAATGATGAATGCCAAGTGGTTAGTACCGCTTAGGCAATCCTCCTTCAAGTAGGCAATCCGTTTCTTCATTAGCCCAATTATATCTGCGGAAGAAAATGTTGCCAGTAGCTCTGTATCGTCGAGCAATAAACTTTTAAGTGTGGTCTCCTTACGTCCCTGAAGTGATATGATCGTCTTTTTGAGCATTCTATCTCGCAACTCCCAATCCTTTATATTACCTACATGGCTAAATATTTTCAGTTTCTCGTTACAGATTTCGTCAAATCGTTCTTCTATATCTCCAATTATCACATAGCTCCTTTCTAGATGCCTATACCTTTCAAAATTATTTAACTTGACATCTGTTCTCAAAATCAATGCCAACCCCCCAAGTTTCCACAATTCCAATATAAGAGAGTTTAAGGTACTTGGTGGTGAAATCCAGTATCTCAGTGTCTTGGTTTTTGAATACTTAACAAATTTATCGATTACGTCTTTGTCTAAATTCTTCTGTTTATCTACGATTTCATTCCAATTAATATCAGTATCCAATAAGACATTTAATCCTTTTCCTAAACAAGCATATAGGCAGCCCTCAATATCAACGTCATCAGCTTTATCCACAATTGTGATATCATGGCTTAATGTCATTTCGTTCCGAATAGCAACTCGACCATCGTCAACGAGATCCACTAACTTCGTAAGCGGCAGAACAAATTCGGACAAACGGATTTTTTGCAACTCAACTTCAAACACCTGTTTGTGCAGCCCTTGTTTAAACAAAAAATTGTTATTGAAATAATCTTTTACATAATTCACAATCTCATTCGCATTATGAATCCCACAGGCATCTTCTATGCGTTTGTTGATTTTAAAATAATTTTCTTGCCCCAGATACAAGTGACATCCATTAAAGAATCTTTGATACTCTGAATTGACAAGGTCCTGACATTGAAACTTCCAGCATTTTGGCCAATTTGCCATTTTGCCAAACGGAAGGAGCACTTTAGTTATAGAATCGCATATGGAAGTTACTTTTAAATTAACTTGGAACGTGCATTCACGCCGAAGGAAAACAGGCGTCTGTATACTTTGATTGCAGAAAATACAGAATCGTATATTATCGTTTGGAACGTTTTCACAGCACGGTAATTTTGGACCATCCATAATTTCGTTAAAACTATTGATATATTCCGAAATATCGTATTCGATATGTTTCCCTTTCAGGACATCTGCAATGTTCAATTTCTTATTCTCCTTGTGTTTAACTTGTATTAGTGTTAAAAACCACTCGTCTGGATCTTCTAGTCGTACTTTAGCCACTATGTCATCGAATTTTCGGGCACTTTTTACGCTAGAATAAATGATGTATTCTTTTACTGATTCGTTGGTCGACAGTAGACCGGCAATGTGAGCCGTGACTGCGTATTGGTATATCATTCCAATCTCTGACTGGGCGCCCTTCGTTCGTTCCATTTCGAATGAAGTATTGCAAATTTTCACCTAAAACAAGAAATACGTCTTAGCATGTATTCCACGTTAAAGCAAAAGGAGATACCTATAATGATATATACAGAGTGTGTAATTTAGAGGAAAAACCACACGTGTCAATGATGTTCACGCAATCCTTAGTGCAATCCGGCTACTGAATTTGCACTTGTTTTTCCTGAATGATGTCCTGAAAATTTGAACTTTGTGTATTTTTCGAACAATGAAGGCCCTTCAGGTAACTTTTCTTTAAATAGCCATCATGGTAATAATTTAACATGCATTCATTCATCAATTTGTTTCCATGAAAAATTAAGATTTTCTGCTACTGAAGGTGTACAATTTGAAAAAATATATACGGAGGTTTTGGAGGGGCGAATGATGTGTGGCAGACACGTACATATTCAACGCTCGAAATAATAGCATATTTTTCGATAGCTTCTTTGGTACTGGTGATACATACGAATCTTTTACATGAGCATCATGGATATTCAGCATCTTTCAAGACCAAAAAATTATTTTGTATAGAACCGCTTTGTGCTTTGTGCTACGAAAGTACGTGATTTATGCCTTGATTTGATCATTGAAAGTTGCATTTTTAAATTGCTTTCGGTAACTTTTGAAAAGTCAATTCGGATTTATTAAGATGATGATAACTGACATAATTCACGGTAACCCACCGCTTGTGGATAATTAGTGTAATTATTTAAATTTAAATTTAAATAATTACACTAAGCCTGCAAAACACAGATGTTAGCAAAAAGATAAAATCATACGCAAAAAAGGGTCTAACAAATTACATAATTTACCATTTGGGCAATAATGAAACAATAAACATGCCTACGTCGTGATGAAATTTTCAGAAAAGGAGGTAGAATGTATAATTCGATACATGTATCCACATGAAGTGCAGAAGTGTGTGACCGTACATGAAACTTGAATTCAGAGTACATTCATGACGCCCTTCGAACCAAGTTGTTGTCCATCTTGGACGTCCTATACTTAATACCCAGTGTTTATTTGAAAACATCCCCCCTAAATATCTGGAAATGTGGAAATTTATGGAAAATTTTCTGAAACACGTAAGAAGTACTATCGACGGGGGCAACATTTTATACAAAAATTGACCCACCCACTTTAACCCCCTGCCTCAAGAAACTACTTAAAATGTTTTATTTTTGTTTTCAAAGTTATTTAATAATTCAAATATTTTTTGCAGAAAAAAATCAATCCAATAATTATTCAAAATTGCTATACCGCTATTCGCTAAACAATGGTATAGCCGTTATTCGTAACTGCGGCGTACATTTTCAAAAACATCTCTTTGAATTCCACGACAGGTGCAGTAATCCTCTGACGAAGTTCTTCCAAACTTTGAGGTTGAGGGGCAAATGCGATAGACTTTAAATAACTTCATAGAAAAAAGTGTAGTTGCGTCAAATCAGGCGATCTGGCTGGCCACTTTGTAGGTCCTCTTCGTACTATCCGCTTATTTGAAAATACACTGTCTAACCACTGCCGTACTGCAAGAATGAAAATATAATTCATCCGTATCAAGTAGAATATTTCCATCACTATCCAGTTGATTTTCGAAGGCGTCAGTAATTAGCGGATTGGCAATATTTCCCAACAACCAAATATGCTTCGACATTTAGATTTCCATTGGAAGACAATGGACCAATCACTTGGTCCCCCAAGATGCCTGCCCATACATTAATTCTTTCAGGATATTGGGTGTGTCCTTCTACACACAGATGAGGGTTTTCGTTACTCCAATACCTGCAGTTATGTTTATTTACAAATCCAAGTAAATAAAAAGTACATTATTATTATTATTGGCGTTGGTGCTATGTCTTCAGCCACCTACAAACAATAGCGAAATATATAAATATTTCTAATACCTAACAACCCGAACGGACACCAGGGTTAACATGCGACACGCTCCACACCCGGGGCTAAAGAAAATATTTCTTGCAAATGCATTGTTATTATTAATCATACTAGTCATTTGTTCACAAATTCTCTATTCTTCTGTCAAAATCGTCTTGATATATTTGTAATTTATAAGGTTGGAAATTATGAAATTTTGTAATTTTATGAACAGAATCCAAAGAAAATCCAGTTGCCGCAGAAATCTGGCGTAATGAAATATTAGGATTTATGACGAATTGACCCAACACTTCCACTCGAGCAGCTTTATTTAAAACTATCGGCTGCTTATGTTTTACATTTGCATCAGATCCCGTCTGAGTAAATTTGTCAATAAGATTTAGGACATACCTACGTGATGTGATCTTATCCGGATGCCGTTCGTTAAATGTTGCGGCAGTTCGTCTAGCACATTGATTTTCGGCCCCATAAATTAATATAATTTCAAACCTTTCTTGCAAACTGTAAACCATTATCGTTATTTTACTTAAACAACTTTGACAACATTAAATAACAATTTGTACTAAGGCAGCAAACGATGGAGGAGCACTGCTAGAAAACTGATGTATCCACTTTTTATGCTATTGCCTGTCTTCGTTTATTGTTATTATTTGTTTCCAAATTTCCTGTATGATTTGGTAATTTTTAAATTAAAAGTATCCAAAATAATTCAGTATACCATGTTTTTTCTTCAAGTTTTCAGACATTCCAAGAATTTTGAAAGTGCCGTTCATTAAAAAATTATTTATTCCCATGTTCTCCTACTTCGAATATAATTTAGTTTGATAGGTTTCAATGGCTACCATGTTTCCCTTAATATTTTTAATACAGCATGTGAATCGTTGTACGATCACTAACGCACAATGCATTCAATTAATGTTGAGTTTAAGAAATATAATTGTTTTCGAATGAAGAATTTTAGTTTGCGTATTAAAAGTTGTTCAATTCCTTTAACAAGAATACATCTTACCAACATAGGTAAAACAAGGACATAAAATAAATTGCAAACCACAAACAACACAAAATGAAAAGCCTCAAAAATAATAATTTCGAGGGCGGAAGTAAATATTTCTAAATCTTCTGACGAGACGTCAGGAGGTATATACCATAAACTAATACAAGAAGAATAGAAGTACTAGCAAACGCACATCTGCAAACTAATAAGTCCATGAGAGGCACCAAAATACCCATGTAGTTGGTGTTAATAACAGTAAAGTTTAAATGCAATTAAGATTCCACCGCCCTTGGAGCGATTAACTTCAGCAAAATCTCTGTCTTATAACTATTATTAAAAAGCTCATTATGAAATACTGAATCATTTAACCAAGTTTCAGTAATCAACAGAGTATCAAAGGAATGGTTTATCAAGTTATTATAAAAAGTATGTATTTTTTACCTTAGTCCTCTAACATTTTGATAACACAACTTATATGGGATGGTAAACCTGTCGGATATCATTAGTTTTCCGAATTAAAACGGATGATAGTTGGAATACCATTGCGGTATTTAATTTTTAAATTCGTCTCGCCTTTTCAAATGCGATCTGCAAGCTGAACCTTAACCCCTTTGTATATAGCAGACCGTTGCGGAGTGCGGTCAGACGAAATGGTTAAATTGGTAAATTGCGGGTTATTTAATTTACGAAAGATTTTGGAACATCTTCGAAAGCGGACAGACGTACACGAATAGGTCGCGAACGCCGTTGTTTAGTTTATTTGTTCACAGTCCACATCCACTTGTTGAAATAAGTCTTGCACCGTGTTCCGGTTTCGAAATACCCTCCTCAGGACTCCCATATATAATATTTTGTGAACGTTTATTGCGATCATGTATGGTTGTATTTGCGAAGACAATGTTACTGGAGCCAATCGACAGGCTGGTGTATTTCTCTTTTGGATCGTTAATCTCATCTCTCAACTCATTTAACAATGAAAAAAATTTAGGAAGTTGACTAACGCCTTATTCGCATTCAATACATATGTACTTAATTCTACGCTTAATACTGAATCTCAAAGTAAAGCATTTTGCTTCAGCATCAGATAAGTCAGCCCAATTAATATGAATACGTCTACTGCAAAGATCGCCTTTAATGAACCTATCCGACCTTTCATCATGTCACGAATTGCACTTTATATACGACATTCCTTTACGCAATGTACTTTATTTGTATTGACTAAAGGAAGAAAAACATGGACCCACTTCACAACGGCCGGACCGATAGCCATTGACTCACAGACAAACACGAAGGCCGCGGAATGGGAATAGGGTAAACACAGTAGGAAGTATAGAATAAAGCCTTATCCTTCATATCATGAAAATTAAATAATTACTTGAACTAATGTGCATCAAATCAACGAAAGAGGAAGAAGAAGAAAAAAAAGGAGCAAAAATAAATTCTCAAATACATAGAGATTATCACGCTGAAAAGAAGTATCTAGAGAAAACCAATTAAACCACTAAAAAACTTATTTAAATAGATAGCGATATTATATGAGTATATACTGTTGAAATGTCTGGTGACAAATCCATTTAATAACGCAACAATTTAAAATAAGTATCAGTTTGTTCTTGCCTTTTATAGTGTTAACATTGTACATATACACATAAATATTTAAAAAAAGAAAAAAAAAAGGGAAAAACGTTAAATGTTCCTCAAGTAAGAAGAAATTCGTCCGCACGCATTTATGTGCGGAGCATGTGTATTATATTATAAGTAGAGATGACAAAGACAGGTGAAATTATTACTTTTTTGCAGCGACTAGACAGGCTCGTGTTTTGGCGACGCTCAGGGAAACCAGTAGGCAACACGAATCTTTTCTTAGAAGACGAATAGACACGAGTCTGTCTAGTCGCTACAAAAAAGTAAGAATTTCACCTGTCTTTATCATCTCTAATTATAAGCGAAGATTGGAAATAATGAACGAGCTATAGAAGAAATGTGGCGTTAGTTGGACTAATAACTGCAATATACTTACAAAAATCGGTAACAATATTCATAAAATTTGTTCTTATAGCGACGTAGATTATTTATTTACGGTTAATAATAATAATAATAATTTATTTCCTACAGGTAAAACCCAAGTACAGGAAATGTATAACTAAACGCTGCACTTTACGAACACACAGATATAAGAAAAATAAAATACGCTTAATGAAAATCAAATGCGATAAAGGAAAAAAAATAAAGTAAACAGCCTATAAATTAATGATAGTTTCAGTTATTGTTTTAAAAGAACTAAACTGTACATCACAGAACTCAGAAATTTTGTTATAATTGTTGCACATTACAAACACTGACTTAACTAAAGCATTTGTTCTCATCCTTGGACATTTAAACATTCATTCATAATGTGTTTCTAATCTAGGAACATTAAAGTTCATTCTACTTAACAACCACGGACAGTCAATATTGTTATGTAATAGCCCAAATAAAAACTTTACACTTAATACACTACGCCTTTTACACAATGACTCACAAAACTTAGTCTGGATAACATAATATCGTCGTCTGGTCCTCTTTCTGGGTAAACTCCATCAATTTTGAGTAACAAGTACTTTAAAAAGCGCCTTTGTACGAATTCAACATTATTTACGTGAGTTTGGTAAATTGGAGACCAAACCGACGATGCGTATTTAAATTTAGATCTAATATAACTATAATAAAGCAGTGTTACGCATCTGATGTTATTAAAATCACGGCAACTTCTGCAAATAAAACCAAATGTCCGGTATGCGCTTTCAATTGTTGCGTTTATATGATTGACAAAAGTAACTTTATTGTCGAAGGTTACGCCCAAATCTTTAATAGTTTGAAATCGTTGGAGATCTTCACCGTTTAACTTGTACGTAAAATCTATAAAGTTGTTACTTCTCGTATATGACAGTTTTATAGTTATTAACGATGAGTTTCTAATGATTATAGCCACACCAATCATTAACTGCTGATATATCTTTTTGTACTTTAATGCAATCTTCAAAAGATCTCACTTCTCTAAATATTTTCAAAGCATCAGTAAAAATTAAGTGCTCACTATTAATAACGTCAGTAATGTCACTTATAAATAGTAAAAACAAAATTGGACCAAGATTGGACCCTTGTTGTAATCCAGAGGACGGATAAAATGTGTCCGATCTCACTTTGCAGTATTCCACAAGTTGTTCTCTCCCAATTAAGGATGATCTAAGTAGCGCAAGCAATGAAAGCGAAAAACCAATTGCTTCTAATTTCCAAAGTAGTACATAATGGTCTACTTGGTCAAATGCTTTTGGAAAATCAGTGTACTGTACTAAACTATATAGTATGGAAATAGGCGGTACGTTAATAATTGATGAGCCAACATCAGAAAAGTTTTGTAAACGAGAAAAACCCCTATCTGGCTATATATATACACCATTAAAATAATCAGCAAATGCATTAATTATGCTTTGAGGGGTGTTAACTTCGACATTATTATAGGTCATAATGCCTGGAATTCTAGTGTGACCACGTTTGCTGCTTGCAAACCTTCACAGTTGTTTTGGATCTTTTATTACACAGTTTTCGATGTTTACAATACAGTGTTTATATAGTTCATTTGCAAGCGATTTACAGGACGATCTTAATTTCTGGAAATTCCAATAATGGAAGTAGTTTTACATTTTTTGTAGGTTTTGTGGGCATTATTGTTCTTATGAAGCAGTTGAATTAACTCAATATTATACCAAGGAGGATAACTACGTTTGGAATTTTTACATCTTTGTTTAGGTATGGTTTGATCAAGTATGCCATATAAGATATTATAAAAAGAGTCAGTGCAAGCTTGAATAGAATCGATACAAGAAATAAGCTGACCAATCGGTATGAGAAGCATATTTAAGTAGTTTAAGTTTAAGTTAAGAAGGTGGCTTGCTTGATCTTGCTTTTAGTTGACCTACTCGAATATATATATGTTTCTCGTGTGCACTGTTTGAGAATATTACACACTGTACAGTTCATATGTATGCTGAAGACGCGCAAATATATTACTCGTTTCCTAAGAATTATCAGGAAGCACCATTGGATGCTGTTCAGCATGACTTAGATACCATTTCTCGTATTTGCTCACAGCATTCGCTACATCAAACTACGCTAAATCTGCTATTATGTTTTTCGGTAATCAGCAGAGCCGCATGAGGAGTTGACACATCGTTGTCGGCTACATATTGACGGTGATTCTCTACCAGTGGTGAAACAAGCAAAGAGCCTTGGTTTAATTATGGACAATACGTTTCGCTGTAGGCAGCAAATATCAAAATATATTAGAACGGCTTACTGTCATTTGAAGATTCTCTACCAGCGCAGATCCAATTGTTCTTCTGTGTATGGTCCACGCATCGAGAATTCAAAGGGTGCAAAATTTGTGCCTACGGTTCGTATATAACATCAGATAGAATGATCATGCGTACATATTATATATTAACGGATTGTTTTTGTTACGTTAGAATTGATCACAGAATTAGCATTAGGTTAGTTTAACCATGAAAATATGGTTATTTTGTTTTCATTTTTTTTTTTTTGTTATTTGTAAGGATGTTTCCCTATAGAATAATATATTATTCAATTTACTTAGCAAGCCAGGGAGCAAATTAATGAGTTGATGGGCCAATTTATTGTAAGAACAATGGTTTAGGTGTCCGTTCGCCGGTTTTCGCGATGAAGAACACTCCGAATGCAATACAACCACTCGCTATTTGCGTTAATATCCCTGAAACTGTGGGAATTATTAAAACATGTTTTAGATAGCCTTTCTAACTGTTTCATTTGTACTAAATGACAGAGCTAGTTCGTCCAGCCACTACCACTTTACGGAAACAACCTCTTCTTCAATTGTCAAAATTTTTATTTCGTAAGAAACAATGAACAGTGGGATACAATTGTAAACGGCTAAGGTATCGTCACACTGTCCACAACAGAAAATATTTATTTAATGGAAACATTTGGTTTGTGAATTCGAGAATTCCCGTTTTTATGTTGTCAACCAACAACGACATTTGCAAAGGCCTATGTCCTGGATAATACTTCCCCTGTTCAGTGCCTTTTCAAATTTCGCAAGGACTTACCCTGTAATGTATCTTGATTAAAATGGCGAGTGGGCTCCTCACTATTCTTACATAAATCGATCTATTCTCTTATAGTTTCTACAATTTGTACACATTCTGTATTGTACCTTTATTAGTGTTCAAACGCAAAAATATATCAGAAGACGAATTAGTAATATAGACATTTATTAGATAATATAGAAAATTACATGCTTACCTTTTATAAACACCATGAGGATAACAAATATTTTAAGAATGGCGGTTCTTCAGATCTTACGATTCGTTTGGAGGAATTAAGTACGATCATAGAAAGGAACACAGGTTACGTAATTTTCCATTTTGTCACCAACTAAATATATTATATTATTAATTATACTAAAAAGATTCATTTAGCCTAATGATTCATGATTTCTGTTTTCGACATAAACTCTTTCTAGAAATGCATGGCCTTCTAAACTCTTCGGAGTCACACTATCTCTTAAACTTTACTGTGCAAAAAATATTTCTCAACGATATATATTATTTGCATTTAATATTAAAAATTTACACTTTAACACTTTATGCTGTATACACACATTGATAACGAAAATAGAATAGCTACGAGGAACTAACTTACTAAAAGTTGATGACGAATTTCACTGATAAGCCGGAAATGATTATATAAACACCGATAAAACATTATCTACAGTAAAAGAATTGCTAGACGTTTATTTTCCTTACTAGTAGAGCTCGTATTCCGCGTGTCCCGACAGGACCCGATCTGTTGTAGTAAGTACGTATGTACACTGCCGTTCAGTGAAGTTCGGTCATACAATAAAAATCTATTATATCACACTGTATACAATTATTAATACATAAAATTAGAAAAATATTAAGCGTACACTCTTTTCTGAGGGATTAAAGCCATAAATTATTATGTAAAGTAGAAATATTGCGACAACCACAATAAAGTCCCTTTTATTATCATTCCAAGAATTTCTCGGAAGTACCGATCTTTTGAAACGGGTCGTTTGGGGATTATTAACGAACAATACATTTAGGAAATATACCGCAGTATCATTCTTGTTTATTTATCGCAGGCGTAAAGATATAAATTTGCTTCATTTTACTGTTAAACGTGTGTTGGTGTGCATCTGTCGTTTTTGCGCGAAAGTTTTAAGAAAATTTACTTCAAAATGGCACGTGGCAAGCCTACCAGTGTAGAAAAACGTTCACGCATTATTACGCTGTTTGAAGAAGGATATTCGGGGCGACAAATTGCTGAAAAAATAAATATGAGAAGTTCAACAGTAAATGACATCATAAAGCGATATCGGACAACTGGAACTATAGAAAATCGTGTTCGTCCTGGAGCATCTAGGAAAATAACAAAAGCTGAAGATTTGAGAATTGTATTATTAAGCAACCGCAATAGAAAATTAACAGCGCCACAAATAGCAGCCGAAGTCAATCGCGGCCGTGAAGAACAAGTTTCGGCGAGTACGGTAAAACGTCGACTTCAACAAGCGGACCTTCATGGACGCATTGCCATTCGAAAACCCTTATTACGTCGGGGCAACAGAGCAAAACGGCTACAGTGGGCCCGTTCTCATCAAGATTGGTCGTTAGATGATTGGAAACACGTGCTTTGGAGTGACGAGTCAAAGTTTGAGGTTTTTGGGCAAAATCGACGAGTTTATGTCCGAAGATCTAAAACCGAAAAGTGATCCCGAACTGCATTGTGCTTACAGTGAAGCAAGGCAAGTAGTTCTGTGTTAGTGTGGGGATGTTTCTCCTTTGCTGGGACGGGAGATTTATGCAGAGTGCAGGGTGTAATTAGGAAGGAAAATTATTTTGCAATACTCCAGAATCATGCAGTGCCATCAGGATTGCGTATAATAGGCCGTAACTTTACATTCATGCATGACAACGACCCAAAACACACTGCGCTAGTGTGTCAGAACTATCTAAAGGAGCAAGAACAACAGCACACCCTGCAAGTAATGACATGGCCCTTACAAAGCCCAGATTTGAACCCTGTAGAGTTGTTGTGGGATGAACTGGACAGGAGGATCCGAAAAAATATGCCCAACTTCACAAGAACATTTACGGAATATTCTGCAACATGAATGGATTAATATTCCACAATCCATTTTAACAAAACTTATCGAAAGAATGCCTAGAATAGTTCGAGCGGTGATTAACAGCAGAGGAGGTTTTTTCGATGAAAACAAAAAATATACTGTTCGGTATGTTATATTAGGCCAGAATAACTTTTTATTTATTTATTTTTGTCTTTTTTATCTGCACATACAATAAAATTGCATTTTGTTTTTAGTTTCGTTTGTTTCTGTAACCTTTTCATGTTTTTTACCAACCGACCGAACTTCTCTGAACGGCAGTGTACAGTAGTGTCCTTCTCAAATGTTAGCACTCTCGGAGACCTTTCACTCGCACATTAGAATTGTGTATGTTTGAATATTACACAAAACGACTTATGTGTGAAACGCAGAAAAATTAATGAATTGTGTGCCTTAAAAATTTCGTCCCATAATCGTGGGCTGTCACGACAACAGCCCAATACATCGGGCAGTAACTGTACAGTGGTGGTTTGAAGATCAACAAGAAGTTCAACAAATCGCTCGGCCACCTGACCTCAACCCCATCAAAAATTTATGGACAGCAGCATAATCTAAGCAATTATGACATTATATACGTATAATGCACAAACTGTTACTGAAATAAAATTGATTTTGATATTACTTCTTTTATTTATAACAATCAATATATCTTTTATAATAACAATAATAATTAACCGATACCTCAACATTACATTTTCTTATGCAAGACGAAAAATGAAGGGCATTTCATACAATATTATAATTTATATAGAATTTTACTATTTGAATGTGTATAAAATAAATACGTACATCATATATATGAGGTCTAATATTTAACAGTACGTTACACACAACCTCTTGTATCTTTTTAGCAAATAAAAATGTTGAATTTTGAAATAAATATGGGGGGTGGGAGTTGTTGCTGGTAAACAATAATTGTGAGAAGAAAACTATTGCCGCTATCATTTAGTGCTATTAAAACAATTAAATATGTATCTTAATTTTTTTTCGATACGTCTTATAGTTTTGGAGATATTAATGCAAATAGTGTTCCTGGTAGGGCGTTCCACCCCCCGAAAACGGCGATTTAGTAGCTAAGAAAACTACCGTTGTTCTTATACTACATCAGTCGATAAACCTACCAAGTTTCATTTAAATTGGTAAGACACACTTGCCTATGTTCTCTTGTAAATACATTCTATTTCAAAATATCTAAAAGAAAATTAACTCCTATCCAAATTTACAGATTAGAAATAAAATTATTGACCATTCTAGTGTTGGGAGTAACTCTAGCTTCTCGCTGAAATTGTCAGTCTTAAACCTCAAAATTACATATAATAATTTTAAAGTTAAGGCACTTAAAACAATTTGAGCATCGACTCTTTAAAATCTGTATATATTCCTGAATTTCAATCTCGATTGCTATATGGAATTATTCTTTGGGACCAATGAAGTTTTCCTTAAGCAGAAAGCTACAATTATATGTATTGCTGGTATCAGCCAACTAAAGTCTTGTAGAAACTTATTCATGTCTCTAAAAATTCTAACCATATATGAATTATGTATTTTAGAAGCCGCTTGCTATATTCACAAACATAAGAATAAAGTATTACAAACGAACAATGCGCAACATAATTATAGTATAAGAGATCCTAAGATACATCCTATGAAACATAGTCTAAAACTAACCAATTGTGTTGATATTCTTGGAGTAAAAATCTATAACAGCCTTTAAGATAATTGGAAAGTCTACGACTTAAACAAATAAAAAAAAATATAGCAAAATCTTGGTGATTATCCAAGCGCTTTTATTCATTTCGCGAATTTTTCGATTTCTTTGTTTAATAACATCTGCAGTCACTTTGACTCATTATTTAACTCTTTTTTTTCCTTCTTTAATTTAGAGATTGTATTGTTTCCCTTTTTGTCTTGTACCTTTTCACTGACTTTTTTCTAATCTTTGAAATAAAGCGTGTTATTATTATTATTATTATTATTATAGTATTAAATAATGTTTTGAGGATTATTTTACTTCAAATATAATGTTGTAATTGTTCAGTAGGTATCTGAAACTGAAATGCTTTGACTTCTTCCAATAATACAAAAAAATATTCAACGTTTTATTTATAAAATATGAAATTTCTGATGTTGTACCTAACAAAAATCTATTACTACACTACACTACACTACACTACTATTACATGTTGAAGGCAGTTTGAATTGGGAAATACAAGTAATCACGTTCTGAACGCCATTAACATCTCTAGGTACATATATGTATACTTTTATTATAATTAAACGACTAGCGCCCAGAAAGGACCATTTCTCCAATACATAGTACATATGCACATACCCTTACGTATACAAAATGTTTACTATAACATCACCATGTTTTTTATGTATGGGGATGACTTTCTTAAAAATATGATCTCATCAATATAATAACACCTACACAGAAATACATGGACTTACAGCTTATGAGAAATCGCCCCAACAACTTCAGCTATCAAACTTGTAAATTACTGGTAAAATTTTAAGGGCACAATAAGACCCGAATGTGGACGGTATAAAAGTAAAATTAAAGTAACGTTAATAGATCTAATGGGTTGATTATTATTACTTCCTTCATTGTTCTATACACAATGTTAATAGGTGCCAAACAACGTCTATTTAAAATTTGTACGTGCCAACACTACAAGCATAATTTCTTCCCTCGTCCTGACATTCACCTCCGAAGTGGTGCAGAATCGTCTTTGTCCATAAATGTTTACGATAACATTCATGTCGGTTCCTTTTTCTGACAACAACCGAATAATTTCCTTCCTCTTTCATACATTCCCATGCGAAAAGGTGATTCCACACGTTTATTGTGAATATTTGTATTATTGCCACCCTTGCTCTAACGATAACCGACTAATTTCTTCTTCTTTGGTAGGTACCACGACGTGAAAAGTGTGAAACCAATTTCTTTACAAATGTCCGCGAAGTTCCCTTTGCTTGCCGACGTGCTGTCACATCTATGTCGGCGCCGTTTTCTAACAGTAGTCGAATGATTCTGTTTTCTTTTCTACTTCTTGCAATGTGAAGGGGTGTGGACCCGTTGTTATCTTGAACGTTTACGTTGGCACCTCTTTCTAATAACATCCGGATGATCTTCTCTACTTTAGCATACGCTGCGTTGCAAAGGGGTGCGGACCCATTGTTATCTCGAATATTTACGTTTGCACCATCCTGTAACAATATTTGAACAATCTGCCATACTTTGATATCTACTGCGTTGTGAGGAGGTGCGCAACCACTTTTATCTTGAATATTTACGTTTGCGCCGTTCTCTGATAATATCCGAACAATCTTCCATACTGCGCCCCTACGTGTAGCGATGTGAAGCGGTGTGGAGCCTTCTTTATTTTGAATATCTATGTCGGCACCTGCTTTTAGCAACAAGCGCATAAGTTCGCCCCACTTACTAAAAGTTGCGATGTGTAGTGGTGTAGAACCAGTTTTATCTTGAATATTTACGTTGGCTCCTTTTTCTATCAACAACCAGATAATTTCCTTCCATTGTGTTGGATGTTACGTTGGCGCCTTTTTCTAATAACAGCCTTAAAGTTTCTCTCAATTTATTAGATATCGTGATGTCAAAAGACGTAGAATCATCTTTATCTTGAACATTTATATTAGCACCTGCTTCTAACAAAAGCCAAGCACTTTTCTCGTCTTTTCTAGATACAGCGATGTGGAGAAGTGTGGAACCATTTTCATCTTGACGGTTTAAATTGGCATTGTTTGCCAACAGGGCACGAATAGTATCCTCCTCATCATTTATTATTGCGACGTGAATAGGCGTGCGACCATTTTTATGGCGAACAAGAACATTGGCACCACTTTCTAACAATATCCGCATCGAGAATTGGAAGAACATTAGGAATATGTTCGCACTTCTCTGCTTTGCATACTTCGCGTTCCAAATATAATTCTAATGCTAGCTCAGAGTCAAGAGATCTCATTTTTTCTAATATACTAAAGTTTAGTCAGTCCAATCCCATCCCATTATAGTATCGCGTTGATATATAATTTTGGTCTCTTTTCCTTGAATCAGTTTTTTTTAAAAACACTCAAGAACTTAAGACAATGATTTATTTGAAAGTTTTCAAATACAATACAGCAGACAAGCCTCAATGAATGAGTAGCAATACAACTTTAGATTAAGCTATTACTAACTGACTGAACAGTTGAACGTGGATATACATTAGCATTATTACCTTAATGACGTCTTAATAGACGATACACGACATAATAGTATTTGCAAGATGAATCAGAGGAACTAGATGACCAAAGTTATCTGTTTACCCTATGATAAGGGTTGATGAGTCTTTGTTAGTATTCATATAATTACTCCATCCCTAAAATGAACAACTGAGGGGATCTCAATTTGTTCCTGGTTATTTTCAGCGGGTGGTTGTCCGAGTCGTTTCCTTATTTCCCTGATCCTTTCCGATACAGGGCAACACAAGATTCCGATGATTAACGATATCAGGACTGCAACTAGGATCTTTTCATTAAATGTATCTGCTTGTGTACCGACCGTTGTGTAATTCCCCAGGTTGTCTGCCATTATCCGGATATGCTTGATACTTCGCTGGTTAATGTAGGGCATTTCGAGGCTTCCTCTTCTTGTTCCATTAGGTAGAGTGATGTTGAGATCGGGCAACATAAAGATTTTCTCTTCCAGAAGTATATCGTTCGGCCAAAATGTCCTATTCTCTATTCTAACACTACAATCTTCCATGTCGATCACCGATGGGCTGTGGATGACGAGGAGTCTATCGTGGTTACACTGTTATGTAAAAACATTTAAATTGATTGGTTTGTGTGTGTGTACTCGAAAGAAAACCACCGAAGTTACTATTACTAACTTTATTTCTACTTACTAACGATTAAGTACATATATTGATTGCTTAATGTTACGTCTTATTGCTAAGAGAGTTGAGAGTAGTCTTTTCTGACAAATTGAGATGTAGCATCATCCCCTGCAGTACATAGATATGTATATACGTAACCAAATGTGTCCATATGGCGTATAGCTAAAATAAGGGAATTGAAATAATAATGCGTGTTACATGCGATTTCTTAAGTTCTACGAACATGGTCAAATCATAATAACTTCCTGGAAAAGGGACGAAACTCGAACGGAAATAAAATATGCAAGTCGTTACAGGGAAAATATGGCAATGAATCGTAGACAATATGTATGCACATGTCACAAGAAAAACAGTACATTATGGAGGTTTCTGTACTTAGAATCTAACAAGCAAATAAAATAAAATCAAAAATGAAAGAAGAAAGGTATTTAACAACACGACGATTCAATGGTGATCGTTTCCCTAGGGTTCCCTAGAATTTTGGATGATGACACCTTATGCACGATAGTTTACACTAATTTGATGCTGGTAATTGGACATTTGTTAGCACCATACTTGATGATATCCACTAAACATGGGTCTCCACGAACCAGATCCTCTTGGGTGCAGAAGTATATGTTTTCTGTAGCGCTGCATGGTTTTTCAGCATTCCAGTAATCCGCTGAATCGAACAATAAGTATTGTGTATCAGGTAAATGGTATAGTTGGTTTGATACACAGGGAACAATTGGAAGTAGTTGTAAAGGTTCGATGTGGTAGGTACATGTATTCTGAACAATATAATGTTATTTGGCATTATAACGTCCGATGAAAAGAACGAATAGTAACTAGCTAGATGGTATGTATAATGATAGCAAGGACTGTGGCGTAGTATGGTAAACAACACATAAGTATCGGCACCCTCCGCACCACACAAGTTTAATTTATTATATAGTAATATAATAATTAGTCCGGGACGGCCGTTTCGAGGACACGAATGGTCCTCATCATCAACCGGTGACCGAATGATGTGAGAAAAAAACTTTTTCTAAAACTAAACATGCATGTACTATCTCTACTTCTTAGAACAGATATTCTTTACAAGTGCCTATTTCTACCTCCTGCACGCCTTGAAGCTACGACGTGCGAAAAATAACTTGCATGAACTATCCCCTCTTCCGAGAAGAAATATTGTTTTACAAATGCCTATTCTACCCTCTACGCGTCTTAAACTACGACATGCGAAAAACACGACCAGATAGACGAGAAGATCTCTTTTATGACCCGAAATATAAACAAGTGCCAGCCTACTGGAAAAGGTCAAAAGGGACAGAGTACAACAACGGTCCGTTTTCTCTGTTGATCAGATTTGTATTACTTTTTATGTAAACTGCCTCGTACGCATCTAATTCTCGCGGCGACGTTACGTTTTTAATCAATTTTAAGTTTCTAATTTAATACTATGCCCGGTTTCATTTATGTTGTGCCACACTCTACGCGTCCAATCTGCAGTAGCGATAATTTCGTATATGTTCTTTGAATCTAGTTTCTATCGCTCTTTTTATTTGACCAATATAGGCTTTATTACAGTGACTACATTCAATTTTACAAATACCCGACCTTTCTCCCATTTTCGGTTTATCTTTAGGATTACCAAGAAGATTGTGTTGAGCTGAGATGAGTGTGTTGCGCGAACCGAAGCATACGTTCATATCTTGACTCTTCAAAACCTTATTCACGCCTTTCGATATGCTGTGAAAGGGGAGTTTCACGAATTTCTTACTATTAGTTTCTACCGGGGTTAAGGTCGTAGAATTTCTTACGTAAAGCCTATGTTGGACTTTCTTAAGCATGCGATCGTCTTCTATAGAAGGGTAACCGTTATAAATAATGTAAATTTTATGAATTTTAGTTCTCTGTTAAATCTACTTCTACTTAGAGGGAATTTAACCAATCTATTAATTAAGAAGCTAATCGCGGCCATTGTGTGTTGTCCACAGTGGTTAGAATTGCTCATAATGTACCTATTAGTGTTGGTTTCCTTTCTATAGATGTCAATTTCCAGTTTATTGTATTTTTAATCACTAAACTATCTAGAAACGGAAGTTGATTGTTCACTTCTTCTTCTACTGTGAATTTAATGGTTTCAAATTTTGAGTTGAGGGTCGCGAGAAAATCCGGGATATTACTTTTCTTAGTATCAAAAACCGCGAAAATATAATCTACGTACCTACCTGAATATAGTCACTGTAATAAAGCCTATATCGGTCAAACAAAAAGAGCGATAGAAACTAGATTCAAAGAACATCTACGAAATTATCGCTACGGCAGATTGGACGCGTCGAGTGTGGCACAACATATAAATGAAACCGGGCATAGTATTAAATTAGAAGACTTAAAATTGATTAAAAACGTAACGTCGCCGCGAGAATTAGATGCGTACGAGACAGTTTACATAAAAAGTAATACAAATCTGATGAACAGGGAAAACGGACCGTTGTCGTACTCTGTTCCTTTTGACCTTTTGCAGTAGGCTGGCACTTGTTTATATTTTGGGCCATAAAAGAGATCTTCCCGTCTATCTGGCCGTGTTTTTCGCATGTCGTAGTTTAAGACGCGTAGAGGGTAGAATAGGCATTTGTAAAACAATATTTCTTCTCGGAAGAAGGGATAGTCCGTGCATGTTATTTTTCGCACGACCTAGTTTCAAGGCGTGCAGGAGGTAGAAATAGGCACTTGTAAAGAATATCTGTTCTAAGAAGTAGGGATAGTACATGCATGTTTAGTTTTAGAAAAAGTCTTTTCTCACATCATTCGGTCACCGGTTGATGATGAGGACCATTCGTGTCCTCGAAACGGCCGTCCCGGACTATTTATTATATGACTATATAATAAATTAAACTTGTGTTGTGCGGAGGGTGCCGATACTTATGTGTTGTTTACCGTTGTTAAACCTAATCGTTTTAAATCTCTTAAACTTAGTATACCATCTAAATAATCATGGAATATGATAAGATGAATTCAAAGGAATCAGGTATATTAAGTTCTTCAAAAAGAGAAACGTTAGCCTTGTATTGACTTGTTTTAGTCCCTCCACAGGTAGAGATGGGGGTACAGTGCTGATATATCCTATCCGCGAAGTATTTCTCGGCTATGTATGGTCCTGTGAGAGAACCATACCTGTATCAATCAACAATCTTACGGGGATATTTGTAAGTTTGATGTACGGCAAAGAATTACTAAAATTGATGTTATTTAATTCTTGGTTTAAATCTTGGGTCGTTTTATCGGTGAACATCGCGAGAATTTTGGTTGTTGTTGTTAGGTACATTTGTCGCTTACGGGATAAGGAGATGAGTACTCGGAATATTGGTGTTCGGTTTCGTATTCTGCGGTTAGATACTCGGAATATTGAGGATCGTTGTATTCTACGGGGTACGCGGGTAGATACTCTGGGTGGTAATGTTCATTATTGTAAATTTCAGAAGATGTTTCATTGTTTTGATTGTACGCAACATTATGACTGGGGTTTTCATACGCTTCCTCACTATAATTTTCGATGTTGTTTAGCTGTTGGGACGTAAAGTTTCTAGGTCCTATAGGTTTAAAGAAATTATTACTCCTATTCGTACGGGCTGATGAAGTGTCCAACCATAAAGAATCGCTGTTTTACCGGTCTGGATTGTATTGGAATAGGTTGTGAAGGAAAACTATTTTGCGCGGGGTGTGGTCCATTTAACTGAGGTTGGCTAGGGAATGCACTTTGTGTTACAGGCCTTATACGCGCCTCGTTATGGAAATGTCGAGTTACAATTTCCGTCGCATCGGATAATGTCGTAGGCGCTTTGAGATCTAACATTAACCTAAGTCCTTCGTCTGAATTTACAGCGAGGATGTCTAACGAGTTTAATTCGTTTTGACTTATTAAGATTCTTTTTTGTTCGCTAGTAAGTGACGCATCTGTATGAATTTTGACTTCTACTTTGGATTTTGTAAGTTTCATTCTTTCTAGGAAATCTAAAATTGTTTCGTTTCGGTTTCTAGTCAATTGCAAAAAATCGCGAGTCGCTGTTAAACGATCAACTTTATCACCACAATGTTCTCGTAATGCGATTTTTATTTGTGGCCAAGTTGAAATATCCGGTCTACACATAAGAAACGTATATATATTATGTTTCAATTTTGAGGAAATGACATTAAATACGAATTCGCTCAAGTTATTGTCTATCGTTCTTCCATAAATATTGTAGAATTTATCACAACGACTGATAAAACATTTTAGCTGGTCACTTCCTCCGGCAAAAGTTAGTAAAAATTCAGCAACATTTTTTGCAGCAGAGAGAAAACAATTACTGATGGATGAATTTTAACTGTTTAGTGCCATTGTTTGAAATAGATCTGTTAATTGATCAATCGTGGAAGAAAAAAAAATTTTCAAAGTGTTCAGAGTACTTGTAGCTGTTTGAGAAAGGAGAGGAAAGTAAGGAAATTGTTCGACTTACTTTTCTTTTGAGTTCGAAGATTCAATCGCTCAGGTACAGCACGAGTGCGTCGGCCTCTGGGATATTCTTCGTAAATTCTCGGGGTTGTGGTCCGTTTTTTTTTTAGAAGCGAATAGTTGAAACTAACCTCTTGAGGGAGTTCTTCTATCCTACTGACTGCGCCAATTTTGGTCTCTTTTCCTTGAATCAGTTTTTTTTTAAAACACTCAGGAACTTAAGACAATTATTTATTTGAAAGTTTGCCAATACAATACAGCAGACAAGCCTCAATGAAAGAGCAGCAATACAACTTTAGATTAAGCTATTACTAACTGACTGAACAATTGAACGTGGATATACATATGTATATATATATTAGCATTATTATCTTAATGACATCCTAATAGACGATACACAACATAATAGTATTTGTAAGATGAATCAGAGGAACTAGATGACCAAAGTTATCTGTTTACCCTGTGATAAGGGTTGATGAGACTTTGTTAGTACTCATTAAATTGTATGTTCAAGGCATAAATTGTATTATATATTTAAGATATTAAGAAAGGCGGTGCTGATACTTCTGCAATAAACTGTTGCTAGACGAAGGGCAGTTCTACCAAGTTTGTCAACAACTTTAAACGCATCTGATCCATCCAGGTATCCTTCTCGTATTCTTGATATATTTCCCTCCAAAACCGCGTTATGTATGGGTAGATGTTCAGATAGAATATCTAATACGTATATTTTTTATCGTTCATCATTTGCTTATAAATATCTCGAGCCACACTTTTATGCACATCTATTTGGATTGCTTTGTCCAACCATTGAGCAATTAAAAACTCAACAAACGTGAAATGAAACGTGAATAAACAGGGTATTCTTCCACAAGATGCGTGACGATACCAAACTTCATACAGTCGAATGATTTTATATCGAAAATCCATCTTAGCGCTTCCTGAATTTTCCTTTTACCAAACATGACCACCAATGCTAACCACTCAAGCAGCGATACGAATCCTTCCATCGCAGATTCGTATGAACGACTGATAATCCTTTCTAATCGACGTTCGACTTTCATATTAAACATCTTTTCGTACAACTCAAATCTTGTGATATTTGCTAATGATTCTCTTCAAAATTACCTGGAGAAAATTTAGCTACAACGGATTCGTGGTGAGTTCTGATGGTAAATTCACTAGTGCATCCCCACTTAATTTCCATTTCGCTGGATACTCCGTGTCGCCATGGACACTTAGTGTATCTAGTTTGACCACGGAAGCGTTGAATGTATCCATTAATAAACCGCAGTCGTTTAATCTCGATGCTATTACTATTTGTATTCCAGTATTGCTGACAGATCTTATTAATTCGAGCACTTGGCCCGCGAAGGATGGAATAACTTCGTCAAATGCGTCCAATATCAGAATTACTCTTTTCTTGTCACGTAGCGCGTGTAAGAAACGATTGTATTTCTTACCCGTTCCCCTGTGAAAATCTTTGAATACACTCTCTATAGGCTTTGTAAGTAAAGTTCTTTTCCATCCTAACAAATTCTATAAATCTACTAAATTATAAAATAGAACATAAAAGTTTTCCGTGTAGTCATTGCACAAGGTCTTCAGAGTGCTTGATTTTCCCATGCCCGGGTCACCCGTTACAACGGTTACTGCATTTGTTCGAATTTCATCGAAGAATTCCTTTTCGGAGAATCTCTTTCCATCAAACGAAACACCCGAGATTAAATTACTGCAGTTTTTGTATCTTACCAGTTCCATTTTACCATCCCGGACGTAAATGTCAAGTACAGCGCAGTTTGTAAACTTATTCCAATAGTCTTCGCGTTCCTCCGCACCGACTGCGATGAAATATCGCCTTTCTTCTTTTATATCTGCTTCAGCATTACTTTTATCGTTAATTTCAGTACATTTTGTGTGAGGAATAGTCTGCACATCTCCAAATAATAAAAGTACAGCTTTACTTTTTAAATTGAGGTAGTTGTCGGAAATTGTTGCCCGTTTCAGATATCTCGGTACGTGATTTGTTTCGTGGAGGGGAGGAATTACGCCTCCTATTATTGGGATTGGTATGTCTCCTCCACAGACATATAATAGGTCTCCAAACTGATTAATGAAATACTTATTTAATTTGTCTTGTTCACCTTCTAACAGATTTAAACGCCGGCCAATCTTTCGGTATATTGTATAGTGTTTATATAAATTATTTCTTTCGATCATCCCAATCTACCCAATCTTCAATTTTACTTGGCTGGCATTTTATCGTAAAATTGTCTCCGGCTACAAGCGGCTTTGCAAGGTCTACAGTGACCGGGCTCTTCCTATCGTCAATAATCATCCTTCGAGTAGGCAACCTGTTTCTTCATGAACCCAATTATATCTGTGGAAGAGAATGTTGCCAGTAGCTCTGCTTCGTCGAGCAATAAACTCTTGAGTGTAGCCTCCTTACGTCCCTGAAGCGATATAATCGTATTCTCAAGCATTTTGTCTCGCAATTCCCGATCTTTTATATCAGCTGCATTGCTAAATATCTTCAGTTTCTCGTTAGAAGCTTCGTCAAATCGTTCTTCTATATCTCCAATTACCACACAGCTCCTTTCTAAATGGGCATATCTTTCAAAATTATTCAACTCGATATCTGTTCTCAGAATCAGTGACAGCTCTCCAAGTTTCCACAACAGAATCGTATATTATCGCTTGGAACGTTTTCACGACACGGTAATTTTGCACCATCCATTATTTTCCCTTTTAGGACATCTGCAATATTCAATGCCTTACTTTCGTTATATTTAACTTGTTTAACTATATCATTGCACCGTGGCACGGTGGTTCCGCGTCTGAACAAAACTACGTAACTCTTGACTAGCCCTTTACTTTTCTGACCAGTTGTTACTAAGAATTATAAAAAAGACACAATTTAGGCAATTACTAGTAATTTATTGATTATTCGTGAATATATCTTTTACGTTAAAACAGTTACGAAAAAAGATCTAAATAAATTTGTAAATTCTTAAAATATATTTTATTTACAGGTTTTACATATGTAAACTAAAATAATGTGTAACGTATTACTTGACATAGCACAGCTAAACTTGACATACATCTAAAACCTGACTGGAAAAGAGACTCTTATTTTTTCGGAGAAGTTTCCGAAGACTTGCGATAAAGGGATCAGAATAAATAGTTAATTAAATCCGTGTTCGTAAGTATTCGCGATATTTTTCGAGTGTG
>CACRWG010004478.1:0-29989 GCA_902654985.2 Oryctes borbonicus
TATTTGGCTGTAACAGTTTCGATGAGATTTTATTTCAGAGCTTTTTTAAGAATTTCTAGTCATTGAAATGTATCTAGCTTAGCATTACGTTAATGTCTTTTAATTGTTTTGCTTCAAAGAGAGTGCCAAGAATCTCGCCTGCCATTCGATAACTCCAAAACTTCCAATCCGACGGTTTGTAAATTATCCCGCTGGTTTTCATTCAATTCCTGTTAAACATAAACATTGCGAGGCTTGGTAAACGATCCATTGTCGACTAAGATCTAGAAAAATTGTACGATGTTGCTGTTGTCGTTCTGGACCGTATCTTGTATTTGTTATAATTGTATTTCGGTCTGATGAATAGAAAATATTCAACATATCTCGTTTCTCTTCGTTGATGTACATTTTTCTATTACTAATGAATGATAATTGAAATCGCAGTTTGCAATTTAATGGTTACCTTGTTTAATTTTTTAACATTAAAGCGCAATGTCAAAAACTGTTGCCAATATGTTGTACACGCTTGAAAAGCTCTTTTTGGCGGAGTTAAATTCCAATATAGCACCGATAAGAAAGTTGATGAGACAGAAAGAACCGAACTTCATATAAAAATTTTGAGTACGCTATCAGACAGAAGATCGAGCGTGGTCTTGAGAATGTGCTTTTAGTTTTTCCCTGCAAGCCCAAATAAAGTTGCTCGAAGGAAAAGAAGAAAATGGTTTTTTTTTGGTTCTTTAAAAATCTCAAACCTCATTTGTCACAAGCAACAAAGCATACACTGTTATTTACCTACTTCGCCTACTTGATATTCTCTTTACAAAGAGCCCAAGTCTTCGATAACTTGATATCCTAAATCAGATGATTTCGATAACTTGATCTCAATAACCGCAATTCTCGTGTTCTTGACAAAAAATGTAGTTGGAAAGGAGATCCTCAGAAACAATTGGTAACCTTTATTATTTTGTTCGAGTGAATTTAATTCTCTTTTTTAAGAAATATACGGAGTGTTCAGTTTCTTCTACGCACGGTATAAGTTTGTTTTTTGAATGAAATATTCTATGTACTTTTGCATTTTTGGACACTACGCTTCAAGCTATGTCAACTTTCTTCATCTTCTATTCTTATCTACGTTAGTTTTTGAGATAATTTGAGGCTTTTACAAAATGCCGTGGCTTCTTTAACGGCCGATATCTTAAACGTGTTATTATGCTAGAGCGGCGATTCCAATTTCACTCGATTGAGTATTACGTTCAGTTGTTTATTATAACATTATGATATGATAACAAAACAACGATAAAAGTAATCAAAACAATCAAAATTATCAAATTTACAAAAAAAAAACCAAAAGTAGTAGTTAAGTTATTTCTGTCGGCCGTTGACAAATAACTTTGGTATCGTGTTGAACTATTTCTGGCCATTTCTAATCCCCTTTCTCTGGCTGGGATACTTTTTAAAAAAATTATTGATGAGGTATGTTATGCTAAGGGGCGCTTGTTCGAGAAAGTTGAATTACCTCCACATCTCTGCCCAGACATGTGAAGAATTTTATTTCAAGGCCTAGAGGAGATATGAATCACAAATTTTAAGGCTAGCTTTTTTCATTATTTTTTATCGGCTACTTTATTAGCGTATTGCACACAATATTTTATAATTTATATGTAGAGGTGTCCCAACCTGGAATTGTAAAATTGCGCCCATTGGGTAACTAGCAGGAAGCTGAAATTTTCTGGTGATATAATAGACATCACAGAGTATCTCTAACCGTAAAGATATCTTTTATATACGGGGCGATTTATAAGTGGCGAACCAGACCGTTACTTTGTTGTTTTAAATGGAATATCCAGCATATTATTACGTAATTGGTTTTTCAATCAAAAATAAACCAATATATGATATGATAATAAGAATTTCATACGTCTACTTCTAACAGATTGCGAGGTATTTATAGTTTTGTTTTTAATCGCCCAAATTTAGATACGTGATTCTGATTCGAAAGCTGTTAAAATTCATAGTTTTGAAAATTTTTTTTCGCACATTGAAGGGATGAAACACCCCTCCAAAAATTGATTAACTATAATGTTTTTCGCTATAATTCCGAAACGGCAAGAGTTAGAGGTGATATTTAAATATAAGAGTTTCTTCATATTTGAATAATATGGAAAAAATTGTAAATAAAAGTTGTTTGCTATTTAAATCTATTTAAAATCGTATATATTATATACATTTGCAGCTATACAGTGTTTCAGTAGCAAGTAACACCAAACAGCACACAAAGTGCACTCAAAAATTACCTACTACAACATCGATTTGAATAACCTAATGGCACTAATTGCAAGAAACAACTGCGAGATATTAAGGATGTTGGATTCAAGCGCAATTTTTTAACCATATTGCAGTAGAAGTGCTTTGAGCTTTAAGCAGCTTTTACTTAAAACTTTTTTATTTTATTACAAATATACCCATTACATAAGTGTTGCGCATTTGAACATACCCACTATCCCTACTAAGTTTCATCCGATTCTGAATTTAACAGCTGAAGAGCTTGCCTTCTTATAGCGAAATTATTTCTGGAATGAACATATTTCATCAATCGACTATAACATCAAATGATCCCTTGTTGTCAAATCAAAATCTAAACAAACATTCTAACCCTGATGATAAGCAGCAGATTTTGAAAGGTTATGTCAAGATTCAAATGTTCAATACTGTTATAATAGCCTTGAATTTCCTCCCTCTCCAAACCAACTTCTTTACTGTTCTACAAGAAAAACGAGCGAAAATTTATCTTTAACCGAGATGTGTATGATGCAGTGGCCACTCGTGGCTCGGGTAATATGAACGTGCCTCGACATAGGACAACTCTATTTGAGGGGAATCCTCACTATAGAGCCATTCAATAATATAACAGGCTTCCACATGATCTCAAAGCCTGCGTAACACTTCGCCAGTTTAAAAATAAACTCAGGGTATACTTACGTGACAAATTGTTTTATAGTGTGGCCGAGTTTCTTAGTAGCTAACACCTATTTCTTCATTATTACCGTTTACTTATTTTATGTTGTATTTTGTCCACATATAAGTTTACTTATTCAAACTTTTTATTTATACAAATATTTTATTTATACTGAAGTTTGATTTATATAAAAGTTAGTTATACAGTAGCCCAGTTACTTATTGAATCTCTTTTATTATTTTGTGTATTATTATTTAACTTAGATTTTACCTTTTGTACTTGACGATGTCTCTGTTTCTGAAACTAATGACAAATAAACATTACATTTATCCCACCATTGCGTGATAATATTCTCGGTATGGTTTATGACGTTCGCCCATATTTCGGGTGTTACAGTTTCTAACGCTTCTTTCCCCATTGTCAGATACCCTTCACTTATAACCATCGCGTCGAATATGCTTATTGTAATAAATCTTTGTTATTCCCCAATTCTGCTCTATTGAGTTAAAGTATATAAGTATTTCTTAAACATAAATTGTTATCTAAAATATACTGCGGCGTATACGAAGCATCCAAAAATATCTTTCCACGTCCATTTCCTCCCAAAAATCCGAAATGCAAATATATTTTAGCATAAATGTTTACACTATTAAGTTAAATAATTCGCTCTATCTGAAGATTGCATTAGAATGCCTTCGAAATGTACAGGCTATTCAGTATTGCACAAAGTTTATCAAATGTTGACAGCAGAAACGTAATTTTCAGAATGGTACCAACGTCAGAAATCACTTGAATGGAATACTCAAATGCAGGGCTCTCACCTAGCTGTGAATTTCTTTTACTTTCAATTGACTGAGCGATCGAAGACAAAATTATATATCAAAATCTGTTAGAGATGGGCATCTGAAATTCGTATTGTGTCGATTTATTTCTAGAAGGGGAAACAAAGAACGTAATAACATACCAGGCATACTTATTTATCGATCACCAGTTCGTTCCACAAAAGTAAATACCTCAACGTCCATTACATTCTGAAATATTTAATATCAACAAGAGCGGCGCAAATGCTAAAATTTAAAATATCTCGAAAACTGTTGGCTTTAGTGTAAGGTGCCCTAATACAAATTATTTGCATGCGATGCATATAATCAATTAAGATAGAAGTTATAGTTTCACTATGAAATGGGCAATAATATCCCAACATCCATCTTTGACTTGATATAGTTGATACGAAAAAATAGCTTTATTCCAAGTTTTTATATCAGTATTGTTTGTCTCAATACTGATATTTGACAGGGATGATAATTCTTTAAATGAAACATCTATCTGATAATTCGATTTTTCGATCAACAACTTTTGTAATTACAGTTATATAAATTAATAAAATGTTAATAGTTTCCATAATAAAGTAATAATAGTATAAGCTAATACATTATTTCGGGAATTGTAGGTATTCTCTTGATTAGAACTCTTATCATCCACTTAAAAAAAGGAAATTGGACCTTGTTTTCCTTCTTTCTTCTTTTACAGCTTTCGATGTATTTTTGTCTGGCACACAATTTTTTTAAATTCGTCTCTGTCAACTATTTCCTTCTTCAGGTGCTCTACTCTCAATAACACAATATTACCTTCAACTTGCTCTTTTCACCTAATCTTTGGTCTTCCTTTTGGTCTGCTATATCCTGTATTCCATTCTGTAACTTTCCTGACTATTGAGTTCTTATCTCTTTTGTGTATATGCCCGCACCATCGTATTCTCATAGATTTAATCACTCTAACACTTCTTTTTTTCCAATACCTCATCTATTTCGTAATTAGCGGTCTGTGTTCCTTTTCACTTATTTTTTTTCCATTATTACTCTTATTATTTTCTTTCCAGAATCTTGAGCACTTCTTCAACCTTTAACCAACCATTCAATGCAATCGTTTTTGTGTAGGATATGGATATGGATATATAGGGCGTATTAACATCTTTGTAAATTTGGTTTTATTACTTAAGCCCTTACTTTTAAAATATTCGCTTATTACTGTAAGAAAACCTATATTTCTTTTGTACCCTTTCTTTTAAATTCTAATTTTTGTTTTTTCTGTTTATTAATATTAAAAATATGTAAATGTTTCTACTTTATGAAATTTATAGTTCCCACGTAACTTATTATTTGTCTATCACATATCCTTACATATTTCCTTATGTACTTTTTTTAGATATATCGTTAATTACTCTACTATAACGCTAATATTGACAGCATATACATATGCAATTAAAATATATATATATATAAGGAATATCATAAATAATCATTAAACTGGTAGTGTAGGACCAGTGTTATAAAAGAATTTGGGAATATTTACAAAAATAACGTTTTTTAATATCCTACTGTATAAACGTTTATTTTGTATATCTTTAGAAAATGTAAGTGCGGTGCTATTTTAGAAAATTGCATTAATACTGCATAAATACCGATAACACAAACAAGAGTATGTGTTTATCTGAAAATATTGGGTTGCAATCTAAAGAGCTACATTTGAGTCATGCCCGAGGAGCATGAGAATTGAGAATTCTGTCTGAATCTTTACATTAATATGGGAATTAGCACACAAGTCCAGCTAGTCATGGACATCTTTTCAAGTTTTTGAAAACGTTAATATAAAATACGTAGTATCATACCTACCTTAATAGCTTAAACGCAATGGAAACCTATACTTACCGTACTCCAGCTCATATTGCACTAACAATATGTATTATAATGTTATCTAGATACTTATAGATATTGTATTCCTTGCACACATCAGAAAAGGTCCAGGAACAATTACCAAAAAACTAATGCTAAAATAACCTCTTCGTGGTATTGATTTATGGCAAATGCAATGCAAGGAGAGAACAAATGCGCTATTTTAATTCTACCTTGTATCGGTGTTGCCCCACAGGTAATGCCGCAACACTTCGAAAGGACGAGTTAGACATTTCTTGCTACCCTCTAGTTCCTTTCCATCAATACCACGAGGAAGCTATTTTGGCATTATCTTTTCGATTATTGTTTTCAGGCATTTTCTGATGTGTTCTGTTATATACACCGTGGCAAGATTATAGGAATCCTTTACATGTGCAGTTTTTCAAACTGCTCTTTGCGCACGCCAGCTCGTGGTAAGCAGTCCGAGAACTACTCGGTGAATGGCTTGGCATCCTCAAAACCCGAAGATTAGTGGCAATTTCAGGCTTTTATCGCTCAATTATATTTCCTTTGACTGAATTTTAAAATTGTCGTCAGTTTTGAGTATGCACAATGGTGTAGAAACCACTTCGGTGAAAACTCCTCAAGGTTATATATTGTGCAACTTGTTCGATTTGACAAAAGAAGTTGATATTTAATTTTATGCTTATTCTTTTGTTGTATGGTATAACCTTTAATAGAGCACTAACAAATATGAATCCCCAGCAAGCGAATCGAAGAAATAAAAGTAATTTTGATGGAGAAGTGTTACAGTCACTGATTTACCTGTTATTCCATACAATAAAATATATTTAGCATATTGAATATGATACAGAAAGTCTATACAAGAAAACAAGCTTCTAGAGAACTTATGGTAACTATTGACGAAATGCGCGGGATATCTTTTTATGAGCTTGGGATATGTTAGGGATTTCAATCTTTATAACGAGTAACATCTCTTATTCTTCGTTCACTCAAGAGTGGTTTTTTAATTAAGACGGGAACCTGTATCTTTTGATAATTCTACTCTGAATTTAACAGATTTAATAATACTTATTATCCCAACAGATTGTATACAAACTAACAAATATACAGATCTATACTTTTAGTTTGTAAATATAGCAGTTTCGTGAACATTTAGTCCGAAAGGTTATAAATCTATTTTTCTGCAACAAACAATATGCTACTAAGAAGAAATGGCACACGTTTTTGTTAATACTACTGTGACATACAAAAATAAAAATACTGGCATACCGTATTAATTTATTAAGAATACCATATTGTAATTAATTGAATTAATTTTTTATATCGTAAGGCGTCATAGGCGTTTCCTTATTTACATTAGCAATACTAGTCTGATATTCAAGCGCAGCCAAAGTAGGTTTAATCGGTATTATTGCTTTGCACGTAACATCGTATTCTCTTGAAGACATCTATCCAGGAAATTTAGAAATTCTCTCTTCAGCTACTGCTTCAGAACACTTGCTGTTACTGTAAGATAATTGGAGCTAAGTTCTTTTAAAAATTTCATTTCTGTAGTTGTCCTCCACTATCACCAAAATACTTTCATTTGTCTCACTTACAATATATATGTATTACAAACGGCGGTGGGTGATGTCGTAATATCACCCAACGCCACACTAGACCAAGGCCAGCTTAGTCTAGTTGCCCAATTCTTTCAGCACGTTCGTGTAGTATTACACAAGTAAACACAAAAGAAGTTAGAATACTATTAGAACAATTATTTGTCAAGGTAATACGGGGAATCTTGAGCGGGGAGAACATACCCGAAACTCGGAAACAACCTATACTCATGTTGTCTATCCCATAACAGAATTATACATGTTTACAACATATTTGCGAAGATATTAAAGAATCGATTAAGTAATTATAAAAATTCAGGAGAGGTAGATCAACTACCACCAAGTTTTCGCATTAAAACTGTAATGAGTAAATATCTACGAACGCAGTCACATGCAGTATGCAGAAATTAATAAAACTAAGGAAATTATCTGTGGAAAATAAAAGTAACAAGGTAAAATGAACATTTTTTAATAAAATATTTTATGCGAACTGGCTAAAATTTGTAGAACTCCTATGGTAGAACGCCTGTATTATACTTCTGTTTTTTTCAACTTTCTTATAATTGATATGTACATACATTTCAGGGATCCTCGGTTGAATTTACCCCAAAATATAGTGTTAGGCTTGTTACCGTTCTTCCATGGATTTGGATTTATAACGAATATCGGCGAAATAATTAGCAGAAATACGATAGTAATGTTTAAACAATTTGAACTGCAAATGTTTCTTAGATGTGTAGAAAAATATCGAATAAACGTTTTGTTCCTAGTTTCACCACTCATGCTTTTATTAGCGAAGAGTCCATTAGTAGTTAAATATGATTTATCAGGTGTGAAGGAAATATGTGCCGCAGCACCATTAAGTGCGGAATTAGAAACTATTATTAAGCGCAGGTATATGGATTATTTTTTTACTGTAAATTTCCATGAATGCCAGAGTTTTTGACCAATTCTTTAACAAAATAAGCAAATGCATATTTTCTTTTGTGTGAAGTACTGAAAGTTTCTCATTCAAATGCTATTTTATTTTTCATACGTATCAACCCTATTTCCATGTGCAAAAGAAAGAATTTTTTCCAACAATATTTTAGCCCATTTTATCGGTAACTAACTATCCATTTAATCATAGTCGACTCATTATATTCAAAAATTTTAATGTATAGGAAAATTAAATTGTTGTTACTTTTTCTACATCTAGGCTAGACTAGATAAGAGACGGTCCCAAAAGTTATTTCGCTGCGACATTTTCAAATCCATTGGGGGTTCCTCAATTGCTTATATTAGCTTTGCTCTTTTCATCAGACCTTTGTGAATGATTCCTCTGGGTAGGTTTCCGCATTTGGATATTTCGAACCAATTTTTGAAAATCGTGTACCTGCTGGGCAATAGCAGACTATGTAGACGGCATGTTATTTCCTCTAACGAGCAATTTTTTTGACACCGTTTACATATGGTAAAGGACAATTGCTCATAGCTTTATTGATATAAAAGTTCCATATATGTAAGTAATTGATTGAACCATGTTACCAGCAACATTGTTTTTTTGTGTGGAAAGTTCCCTCCTCTTAAGATGATTGGTGCGAATTGTATATTTTGCGGTTCTTTGTTAACTTTGATAGCTCATCAATTGACCGCTAACTGTTAATCACTCCTATTTTCAGGGGGTTAGCGATGGAAATGGAAAGTCAATTACAACGCTTCAAGTACCTTGTGTATTTCCGTTACCAAATGTAATGTACATGATATGCAACGCACAAGGGAACCGAAGTGTTGACTTCGCAACTACACACACGCACGCACCAGCCGTCCATGCTTAGGGGGTTGTGCGTTCTCTCTGAAAGTACCCCGGTAGACTTCTCTCGTATTATAGGCTACGTTAGGATGAGGCTGTCAATTAGAGATGCCAATAAAAGAGGCGACAAGACATTTCTAGCCTGTCCTTACTTTGACTTGCTTTATATAGACTTCCCTCAGAGACGCTATTATTGTTAGTTCTTTTATCCATGGACAAAGTTGTAAAGGAAGTTCTTTTTTCTTCCTCTGCCAAGGAAATGGTAGAAGCGTTGATGAGCGCCACCTCCACATTTAGGCAGTAACGCTATTTCCTTATCAACCCTTTATCTTTAATATCGTACTCTAATTTCGTATGTTTAGTAGTAATTTAAGTTTAGAACTATATTATTTTCTTTTTTAGACTACCCAGTGTAACAGTACTTCGTGAAGGTTATGGTCTCACAGAATCCACATTCACCGTTACGACCACAACGATTTAAAAAGAGGATCTTCGGGAAAAGTAGTACCAGGAATGTCTTGTATAGTCAGAGACCCAGAAACTGGCCAAAGACTAGGACCCAATAAAGTGGGAGAGTTATGTTTCAAAGGCAGATTAATTACGAAAGGATATTACGGCAATAAAGAAGCTACTGAAAGTACGTTTAGTTCGGATGGTTGGTTATTTACTGGAGACTTAGGTTACTTTGACGAAGACTACCATTCCTATATTGTTGATAGATTGAAAGATCTTATTAAATATAAAGGATTTCAAGTAGTACCTGCTGAGTTAGAGTCTATTTTGATAAATTACCCAGGAGTTGAAGACGTAGGAGTTGTTGGTAGGCCGGATGATGAAGCTGGAGAATTGCCCACAGCATTTATAATTAGACAACCAAGCTCAAACATTACTGAGCAGCAAATAAAAGATTACGTAGCTAGTAAGTATCATATTTATTGTTGAAGAACAGTACGTGTAAAATATATGTGTCCACCAGAAAACTTGGAGTAATAGAAATATTTGTTCACTTTCAAAAGTGGGTCTAACGTAAAGTATTTAAATATTAAAAATCTGCAGGGTAAGTGGTATTGCTGCTAGTACTCCAAGCTCTTCGTTACCAATAGGCCTAAATCCACCAACTATACTTGTTACATATCTTCTTCTCTATTAATATATATAACCTGCATATGCACGCCGACAATGAAATCTCATTTAATAACTACATACCAAAATTGCAAATGGGCAGGACCGGCTTTTTGATATGATCTCTAGCGGTTTTAAGGCAAGCAAAAATTTTCATAAAGAATAACTTTTTTTCGTAAAATGTAGAATAAGAAAGTTCTTCCCTTGTGTACCAAATTCGTGGGCTTATTTATCTGCTTGCTACCGAGTGTCGTTTCAAAACATTTCCACTGAGCGTCCAGCGTAAATAGTTAATAGAGGCGCTGGGTTGATCGCTGTAATAGTTTTTATATGCCGAGCTATATATCCGATCTCTTGCGGCACCTGGTAGTGGAACTTCCGTGAACGAGTATCACAAAAATAAGCATCCCTACGTTTCCGAGATTTATGCCAATAGATGGCATGAACATCTAGGACTTCAGTGGCAAATTTATATAGACACAAAGCCGTCTAAATGACGGTTGGTGACACTGGATGCTCCGTGTAATTGAAATTTTACTCTCAGTTGTACTATATACCATGCATTTTTTTACCACTGAATCCTTCCATGCATTGACGCGTTTTTTTTTATAATTAACGTAGACTTTTGGCATGGTTTGGAATAGCAACTAGCTACATGTATTATTACAAAAAATAAAACACAAATATGGCATTTAATCTAATTAACGGGCCACAAAAATGCGATAATTGATTGTGTGTTAACGAAGAAAATATCACAAAGGGAATTGTGATGCAAGTACTAAATGGAATAATTAGAGTTTAATAATTCTACAATTGTTCGAATTATCCACCCACAATCTATGAAATTCATGAAGGAAAATAAATAAATGTTAAATTTGACGTATTTGTATTTTGTTTTCTGTAATAATCCTCGTAGTTGTTCGCCGTGCCAAACGCCTATGTTCAATTACAAAAAAAAATGCGTCAGTATATGTCCAGTGGTAAAAAGATGCAATATATGTCAAATTTGTATAGCTTTTGCAATCGCGTTTTCTGTTGGTATTTATTTATTTATACAACAAATGTTTTTGTGTAACTTTCTCTAATTTGAATTGGTTGATTATGTTAGTAATTATTACTTCCCTCTTTCGCTTATAAACTATCATTTGGGTCACATTTCGTCACTTGCTTTAGTCGATCTTATTTTCGTTATTGCTTCGTCCAGTTTCTTCTGTGTTGCATTCCGTTTCCTTTTATCCATAGCTTATATATTTTAGTTCAGTTTCTTCTTCTATTCTTTGTTTTCCTCTAATAAACCTTTGAGGCACTTCGCCTATATTTCCATTATTTCATTTTGATCTGCGCATCTGATATCCCTACGAAATAGTAATATATTTTCAATCTCTGTTCTTTCTTTAAAATTTCAAATTATTTAGCAATTTCTGTGTACATCCGAATCTTACGAATTGTGATACCTACATGTCCTCCAAATTAATGATTAAATCTTCTTTATTAATGTATATACCGACACATGTTGTTGCAATGATATTTTAAAATTCTCCCGCCATAATGTACCTCCTGAAAGTCAACTGAACGTTGAAAATTTTCTGTTTCTATTGCAGGTCAAATCTCACCTTCAAAACAGTTACACGGTGGTGTCTATTTTGTAGATGAAATCCCACGAAATCCTTCTGGAAAAATCTTACGGCGGAAGTTGCGAGATTTTATATCGAAACACATTTCAAAATTATAGAATTGTGTGGTCGTTAATGCATTTGCAAGTTGTAGCACCACTTTATGGAAAAATATTTTAGTGTAGAAATAGTATTTTACAAATCACAAAATTGCCATCCTTTTTGTTATAAAATATTTTTTATAGTTATTCGTAGAAATAGCTAAGTTTCATATGTGAAATTTACCTATGGTTTCTATGTATTTAAAGTATGGTTTGTAATGTATAGTCTAGTTCTTATGGCGATAGGCCTATTTTCATTTTTTAAGGAAACAGAAATATGCTTTTAATTGGGTTTACCACTTCCCTTTACACACTTTACAAAAAATATTTAATAAATTCTTAACCTATGTATCCTTTTATGTTATTTTTAATTAAAAGTATATATGCCTCGACGTATGACAAACACAGAATCAATAATATGCTGCTATTTATTTATTGAAGTTTTACCCTAAATTTTTTCGTGAGTACAGATGACTGTAGCATACATATTAAAATATATTTCGACGGAGGGATCTGAGATTAATATCTACTGTAGCGACTTTATTTCCAAATTTAGTAGAAAAAGTACATTTACAGAAATTAAATAGGTACTGAATGGCGTTTGCTACTTGTGACACCAATTAGATCCAATTAAATCCAATTATGTTAATACTGATATGTAATTAATATGACTTCTACTAGTCTGTATAATGATTAATATGAAAATTAATCAAACATTTTGAAGTAATTTTACACATATTTCTTAGTATGTACACTACCCGACAAAAACGTAGACGCGGTATCGTTTCTATTTACCAAACAAAGTTTATAGACATTATATAAAATGTAAATGAGGGTTATTAATACTTGTTATGTAAATAGTCCATTTATAGATATTTCTGGGTATTTATTACTTTATGAGGGGTAATTGAGATTTTCCCAGATCAAAATAGGAATTTTAAATGCGACAAAAATTTAGACCCCGTGCATTTATTACATTAATATAAGCAAAAATGTTTTAATTTGATACTTCTCTTTCTATGCAGTGGTTGTGCTGGTAAAGTGTACACATTTCACCACGAGAAATTATATTTTATAAAGTGTTTGCAATATGGGTAGAAGAAAACAATTATTCTTGATAGAAAGGGGTAAAGTTCTAGCCTGGCACCAGGATGGTGTTAGTAAGAAGGAAATTGCTCGTCGGTTACGAAGAAGCGATCATCGCGTTAGAAATTTCCTAAAAGATCCGGAAAATTACGGCAAACCAAAAGGCCAGGAGCGACCAAAAGCTGTAAGTGAGCGGGATGAACGCATGATATTGCGGTGCGCATCCAATTCTTCTGCGTCGGCGAGAGTTATTGCAGAACAGGCGGGGGTACAAACGCACGTGCGTAATGTTCAAAGGATTATAAGGCGTCACCGGTAATATCACGGAAGAAAATGTTGAGAAAACCGACACTTTCGGCGAGACACAAAGAAGCGAGGTTGAGATTTGCTGAAGAACACGTATCCTGGGAGAAACAATGGGAAAAAGTTATATTTTCCGATGAGAAACGTTTTAATTTGGACGAACCGGATGGGTACTCGCATTATTATCATGATCTGAGAAAGGAACCAAAAGTGAAAATGACCAGACAATTAGGGGGTGGATCTGTGATGATATGGGCAGCGATTGGATTTCGCGATAAAAGTGGGATAGTGTTTTGCACAAATAAAATGACATATGTGACGTATAAGACTTATTGCGTGACAATCTTTTACGCTTTGGAAACCAATGGCAATTTTGTTTTTCAACAAGACAACGCGCCAATTCATAAAGCAAAAACCATTACTGAATGGTTTAAAGAGAAAAAGATTAAAACTTTACAGTGGCCGGCACGGTCACCAGACTTAAACATTATGGAAAACATGTGGAGTGAATTGGCACGTCGCGTTTATGGCGGAGGCCGTCAATATTTCACGGTACAGGAACTGAAAACTTCAATAGTGACTGAATGGCAGAATATCCCTCAAAATTATGTGTTAAATTTATATAAATCTTTTAATAACAGACTATTGGAAGTGATTAAGAACAATGGAGGATCTACGCATTACTGATCACTCGTTTGTTGATTTTTGTTTTACATTTGCAACAGAGCGTCTTAATTTTTGGCGCAGAAATTCATATATTACTGGAGGAGATATGTTTAAGTTTATTTTACTTTTATGAATAAAAACTTAATTAGATATCTTGCTAGTTTCGCAAAGAAATGTTGTAACCCTTAAAACCCGTAAAACATCTTACCGCGTGTAAGTTTTTGTCGGGGAGTGTAATTTCAAGTTCAGATAAAAGAGATATTTAATATTTATGTTTTCGTTGTCTGCATATGTTAATAACTTTATTATGATAATATAAATTGTAATGATAAACTGCAATTTTTATTAATAAAAGCTTATTTCTATTTAATTGCTTTTTGTTTAATTAACTTCAAATGTACCTAATTTTTCTGAAATCTATCGAAAAATATTGGTAACATCTATCGAAATAACTGGCAGGGTTCATCAGCAATGCGATTGCGAAGCCTGCTCTTATAATCCGACGAATTTGTCAGCTTTGTTAGTGTTGGTAGTAAGTCCATGTTTCGAGGAAGTATCAAATACGGCCGGCAGGTCTTTGTTTCTTAATTCGATACTGACCTGCTTAGCATCAAATGAAAAAGGTGAACATCGTCAGGTTACATATGGTAACTACAAACGTTGATGTCTTTCAATAAGAATGAAGAATACATAGAGTATATCAGTGGACCTGATGTAATTCCTTTGGAAACTTTAGAATTTAATTTTTTAAATCGAGAAGTGTTATTATTATTGCATGGTTGCTGTTGTCGTAGATCAAAACAACTTTTGATAAAAGAAATAGTTCAAGTTAAAAGAAATAGAGTAAGTTAAAACTAATATAATATAAAAATACTGAATAGTAATTCATGATTAACAACATCGAAAATATCTTGTTCTTAAAAGCTCTTCCTCTAAATGTCTCAGAAAAAGAATTATCTTCCGCCCGAACACTAGGTGCGTGATTGTATATTCCATTCCTTTTTTTTTTGAAAATCATTTTATATTATAAATACGCCTTTAATAACGTTGTTCAAGCATAATCCGCCATATACATACATTGCACAGAGAAATTATGTCTTATGATTTTAGTATTTATAATTTTAACTATGTAATGACTTGCGTGTAGTTATCTGCAAATAACATACGCACATTTGTTTGGTGTTATATTAACGACGCAGAGATGCGGTATCAAATGAACGACACTATAAAAAATTGATTTCATAAAAGATACGGGGCTTAATTAAGTAAAATTTTTAGAATCGTATGTTTATATGGTTCATCGGAAATATTTCACTGATATGAAGAGTTCCTCTTTTATTTCTCTTTAACCGGTTTTGTAATTAATTAATAACGATTCGGAATCTTGTTTTACTCCTTTTTCAAAATGTTTATTTATAATTTAAATTTTACAATATTTTAATTTAGTTGTATTATTTTTTATATATAACTTACCATTTGTTTTGTGAAATTTTATACATTTATGCTTGCACATGTAGTATGCGTTGATGTCATTGTTTCTTGAAATTTGGCTTTGGAATCTTTATGTATAACACTTATCTCTAAAGCGAACAAAACATCAAAAACCACCAGTGTAAAAATTATATTCTTATCAAACTAATGGTACAAAGTGCATGATATTAGCGTTTATTTCTAGATTTACTCTTATTTGAATTTATATCGGTACCTCACAAAATTGTGAATCTAAGTGCAAAGGAGTGTAATCCAATCGTTGGGTAAGAATTAAGCCATGTCTGATTCGAATCTTGTTATACATGGTTTGCCGTTTTGGGCGCCAATACCAGAGATATCTATAGGTAAACAAATGTATAACAGCCTTATACAATCTACGGATGAAGAAGTAGCGTATGTAAGTAATTTACGTATACTGTTTAGAGTATAACGCTTGAAAACTAGGTATTTGTGTGAAGGTGGACGCAGTTATTAAATGTACCTTCTTTCAAATATTTATATTATATGTATATTCTTCTATTTTTTTAATATTGGGATTTGAGGTCTTAGGAAAGAAAACAATTCCTTTTTTTGTTCTCATCTACATTTCGTCGCCATTAGTTGCCGACTTTCTCAAGCAATCTACTAATGGGATAAACAATAGTTTTATATATTACGTCTAGTGAAATATTATTTTCTTCATTTTTTTTTGTTTTGAATTTAAATAAATCATATTTCCTTTCGCTAAATATCGAATATTTTGAAGAATGACCTATCGCAATCCCTAACCGATAGCTATATTGAAATTTTAAAGAATTTATTTGAGTTTTGAAATTGTAAAAAAAATTAAAGTGAATTTTTTGGTTTATTTGGCCAGATAGTAAAATTTTGTAAAAATTTTTGTAATAAGAAGTCTTGTTAACCAAGATTTCTTATTATGTTGGGATGTATAAATTATCCACTTACATCGATAACCCCGTTACCATTATAACTATAAAGATGATTAAAATTAATTAAAAAAAAATGTGAGATTCCTTTTGAATTCAAATAGTATAAAAAAAAAGAAATCGAATATTTTCGTTGTGGGAATATTTACGAAAAAACGTTTTATAATGGCCTATTACAAATGCTTATTTTGTGTCTTTAGAAAATGTAATTGCGTGAACAAAAATTTCTTATTACCCTGATCTTTTAATAATATTAAAATTAATTGTATTACAGTGGTGAAGTACAGAGTGAAGTAAAGTACGTTTAACTACGATAAAACATTATTAAAATAAACTAAATTAACGTAATAATATGTAACGTAATATTCTTAAAAAATAATGCTCTGTTGCTTAATATACTTCCCATTTTTTCTAATTTAAGGCTGTGAAGAGTACCACATCTTTCAAAAATATTTCTGTATGAACGGAGTGATCAATAAGTAGCGAACCAGATATTTATTTTGTTATTTTTAATGCAACAATTTACATATAATTGAGGAAATTTGTTGTAATTTTTTTCTTCGTCATGATAATTCCAGTACCTCGTCTACCAATGCCTTTCCACCAATAACATAAGGAAGCTATTTTTTGTTTCTAGGGATTTTTTGATGTGTTCTTTTATATACATCATGTAAGCCTATAGGAATCGTTTACATGTGCAGTTTCCCAAACCGCTCTTTGCGCACGGTAAGCAATCTAACAACTACTCAAGGGATGGCTTGGGCAGGCATGTATTTCTTGGCACTAAAGAACGCCAAGAGATGTCTAGCTCGTTGTTTCGAAATGTCGTAGCATTAACTAAGGCAACAGTAATCCAAGGTAGAGTTAAAATACTCTCGGTCCGTGTGTATCTATCCTTTCCTTGCATTGCGTTTGTCATAAGCAATTCCATCAATACCATGAGGAAGCTATTTTAGCATTATTTTTTTGGTTATTACATTCCTTATATAAATAGGTATATAGTGGAACCTGTATCGAACTAATACTGGTTCTTAATATTGCAGCAATGTAAGAAATTTTCGGTATTCTTTAAATTTTCATCATGTTTCGTTCAGATTTGACTTTAGTACTCAAAAGCTTTTTCTTGTAATTATTTATGTACTGTACAAGGATAAGAAATTTAAATATTTGTTTTTAAGGTTGATGTTTATTCCGGCGAAAAGCTATTTTATAAAGACCTGCTATATCTTTCCTGCCAATTAGCAAATAGTTTACACAATTGTGGATACAGGGCGAATGATGTAGTCGCAATATGCAGCGAAAATAGTAATAATTTTTTCATACCTGTGGTATCTGCTTTATACATGGGAATAATATCTGCACCACTAAATTACACTTACACAGAAAGTGAGCATAATGTTGTGAAATAATGAAAAAAACCATATACTACTTAGATAAATTGCAGGAGAATTGCTGCACGCACTGAACATTACAAAACCTAAAGTTGTGTTTTGCTCCAAAGCCGTTATTGGTCACTTTGAAAGGCTGAAGAAGACAGTTAACTACATCGAAAGGATAATAATCTTAGAGTCGCATGATAAAGTTGATGGGTATGATACAATTGGTGATTTTGTGAAGAAACACACTTCGAGAAACTTCAAAGTGGAAGATTTTAAAACGGTAGAAGTTGATCCGTTTGAACATTTAGCTGTAGTTCTGTGTTCCTCCGGAACTACGGGTTTACCAAAAGGTGTTATGACGACGCACGATAACATCTCTACACGAATTAATCATCTGCAGTGAGTGCGAATCACTTTTTTTATTTGTAGTATAATTTGCAGTAATTTATACATACAGAATGTCCTATCGAAAACTGCGAGAATTGGATTAAGTCGCTTAAAATATTTTGCTCTCTACTCCTTTTGGTTCCATCCGGAGTTAATACCAACTTTTTTATTTTAACATTTATAATTAGAAACATTTGAATTCATAGATAAAACTTCTTTCGAACTAAAAAGACCACTGTTAAGTATAGGGAAACCTATATTTTAACATAAAATAAAAACATCTGAGAAATAGAAATAATTAGTTCTTTGACCTTCATTTTCTTTTATCTCTTTGTATGTACGGAACTTATGGTAATTACAGTAGAATACAGCGGAATGAAATTTCTGGAACCAAAAAGGTATTTGATGAGAAGAGATTTTAATAGACGAGATGCTTGTTCCAATATCAAGAAAAAATGGGGCTAGTTCATATGCTTTGATGGCTGTCATGTTCTAGTATCCAGACTAGGACTAGCTTAGTCTGGTTGCGCGTTCGTGTCGTGTTACACAAATGAACACCAACGATAGAATACTAACGGAATTATCTTTAGAAAATAAAACTAACAAGGTAATGATTGAAAAATTAAAACTTTTTAATAAAATATTTTATGCGAGTTGGCTAAAATTTCAGGGTTCTCTGCAGGACTCTTTTAGTAAAGCGCCTGTATTATAGTTTTGTTTTTTTCAATTATTTTTATAATCAATATGTTTATTTCAGGGATCCTCGGTTGAATTTACCCCACAATGTAATATTAGGATTGTTACCATTCTTCCATGGTTATGGATTTATGACGAATATCGGCGAAATAATTAACAGAAATACGATAGTGATGTTTAAAAAATTTGAACTGCAAATGTTTCTTAGATGTGTAGAAAAATATCGAATAAACGTATTGTTCCTAGTTCCACCGCTCATGCTTTTATTAGCGAAGAGTTCATTAGTAGCTAAATATGATTTGTCAAGTGTAAAGGAAATAACATGTGGCGCAGCACCATTAAGTCCGGAATTAGAAACTATTATTAAGCGCAGGTATATGGATTATTTTTTTACTATAAATTTGCATAAATGCCATAGTTTTTGTCCAATTATTTAGTAAAAAAAGCAAAGTTTCTCTTACAAATGCCATTTTATTTCTCTTACGAATCAACCTATTTCCATGTGCAAAAGAAAGAATTTTACCCAAAAATATATTGGCCCATTTTATCGGTAACTAACTTTCCATCTAATCGTATTCGACTGGTGTAATTGTATTCAAGATTTTTAAGCTGTAAGATATTTTAGTTGCTAATTTTTTGTGCATCTAGGCTAGATTAAATAACAGATGGTCCCAGAGTTATCTCGTTACGACATTTTAAATTCCATTGGGGGTTCCTGAATGGGTTACGCTTTGCTCTTTTAACCAGGACTAGTCTTTGTGAGTGACAGCTCTGGATAGGTTTCGCCATTTAGATATTACGAACCAATTTTTAAAAGTCGTATTCCTGCTGTGTAATAGCGGACATGTTGTTTCCTCTAACGAGCACAGGTTGCCGCTACACTTTTTAGGCACCAACTTTTCTCAGACACCTTTTACATATGTCTAGACAATTGCCGATTTGTTCATAAGTTTATATATGAAAGTTCCATATAAGTATTTGATCGAACTGTATTACCAGCAACTTTGTTTCTTTGTACGGAAAGTCCGCTTCTCTTAGCATAATTGGTCTGAATCGTGCATTATGTGGTTCTTTGTTAAAACGACGACTTCTCGCTATCGGTAACTCGTCATTTGACCGCTAACTATGAATCGCTCCTGTTTACAATTCATATTCCTCCTGCATTTCTGTTGCATAGTGCAATGTACACGATATACAATGGAAATTGACGAGGGAACCGAATCGTTGAAATGCAGCTGCGCAGCCACAGTGCATCGACCGCCGCTGCTTAGGGCGTTTTGCGTTCTCTTTGAACGTATCCCAGTAGACGTCTCTCGTATTACTACTCCTAATTCGTCAATACATTTTAAGCAGTATAGGCTCTCTTGGCACAATCTTGTTACGAGGTTGTCAATTAGAGATGCCAATAAGAGGGGCGACAATACATCTGCCTGAGGACATTTCTAGCCTGCCCTTACTTATACTGATTTTCCTCAGAGACTTTGAGCAGCTCTTATCCATGGACAAAGTTGTAAAGAAAGATCCTTTTTCTTCATTGCCTCTGCCAAACCAGTGGTAGAACCGTTGATAAACGCCACCTCCACATTTCGGCAGTAACGCCATTTTCTTATCAACCCTTTATCTTTAATATCGCATTCTAATTTCGTATGTTTAGTGGTAAGTTAAGTCTAGAGCTATATAACCTTATTTTTTAGACTATCCAGTGTAATAGTAATTCGTCAAGGTTATGGTCTCACAGAATCCACATTAGCCGTTACTTTGGTACCCCATAACGATTTAAAAACAGGATCTTCGGGAAAAGTAGTACCAGGAATATCTTGTATAGTCAGAGATCCAGAAACTGGGCAAAGACTAGGACCCAATAAAGTAGGAGAGTTATGTTTCAAAGGCAGACTGATTACGAGAGGATATTACGGCAATAAAGAAGCTACTGAAAGTACGTTTAGTTCGGATGGTTGGTTATTTACTGGAGACTTAGGTTACTTTGACGAAGACCAGCATTTCTATATTGTCGATAGATTAAAAGAACTTATTAAATATAAAGGATTTCAAGTAGCACCTGCTGAGTTAGAATCTATTTTGATAAATTACCCAGGAGTTGAAGACGTAGGAGTAGTTGGTAGGCCCGATGATGAAGCTGGAGAATTACCCACAGCATTTGTAGTTAGACAAACAAACGCAAACATTACTGAACAGCAAATAAAAGATTACGTAGCTAGTAAGTATCATACTGTTGAAGAACAGTACGTATAAAATATATGTGACTACCAGAAAACTTAGAGTAATAGAAATATTTGTTCACTTTTAAAAGCGGGGCTAACATAAAACTAAACTGAATGTATTAAGATGATAAAAATCTGCAACGTGGGGTAATATGAAACAATAACGTTTATTTCATTTGGTTGTGTTCATTTCCACAAAATTGTTGCCTTATGGATGTTTTTTCTAACCTGAAGAAATATATCATAATTTAATAACAAAAACATCGTTAATATGTAAAACCGGCATTATGTTGATCTCCTGCGATGAATGATTCTGCTTCTAGTAAACGTAAGGGGCAACGCCGGGCCTAGCTAACAAACCTGTCCGGTTGGGCTAATAAACGAGTCGGGCTCAGTTTCCAGAGAAGAATATCTCATACATGCACTAACAGCATCACAAATTTCCCCCCACAATATTGTTTTCTGTGTTTTGTATGCAGCTTATGCATGTGGATACATACCAGGTGTGTCGGTAATTCTTTTCCGGTTTTTTCGCTAAAGAAAACACGTTACTTAGAATGGATAGTTAAAATTTATTTATTCAAAGTATTGGCCATTTGATTCTATACATTTTGTCCATCTCTCAGGCAATTTATGAATGCCATTCCAAAAGAACAGTTCCTCCTTTGAGCTAAACCATTCATCGAGCCATTTTTTAACTTCTTCGAAATCGGCGAAGTGCTGCTCTGCAAGCGCGTGCCCCATCGATGCGAAAAGGTGGTAGTCGGATGGAGCCAGGTCTGGAGAGTACGGCGGGTGCGATAAAACTTCCCATCCAAGTGATTTCAACATTTCTTTGACTGGTTTTGCTGTATGAGACGGCGCGTTGTCATGTTGCAAAATCACTTTATCATGTCTTTCAGCGTATTGTGGACGTTTTTCGATCAATGCACAGTTCAAATTGATCATTTGTTGTCGGTAGCGATCACTATTAACTGTTTCTCCCGGTTTCAACAGTTCATAATATACGACACCAATCTGGTCCCACCAGACACAGAGCATGGTCTTGCGACCAAAGCGATTTGGCCTTGCAGTCGATGGGCCAGCTTCGCCAGGTGATAACCATGATTTTTTTCGCTTGGGATTTTCGAAATAAATCCATTTTTCATCACCCGTTACTATTCGATGCAGAAATGACTTCCTTTCATACCTTTGAAGCAGAATTTCACTAACGATTTTTCGATTTTCCATTTGTCTGTCATTCAATTCATGTGGCACCCATCTCCCCATCTTTTGGATCTTTCCCATAGCTTGTAATCGTTCACAAATTGCTACTCGGCCCACATTCAACTTTTCTGCTAATTGTTTTTGAGTTTGTGTTGAGTCTTCATCCAATAGCTCCTGCAATTCCGCGTCTTCAAACGTTTTTGGCCTACCAGGACGTTCTTTATCTTGAACGTTGAAATCACCACATTTGAATTGTCGAAACCACGTTTCACATGTTCTTATGGTTGGAGCATGCTCACCGTAAGTCTCTACTAGCAAACGATGACTTTCAGCGGCTTTTTTCTTTTGATGAAACAAGAAAAGTAATGCGTGCCGCAAATGCACGTTTTCAGGCACAAAACTCGACATTTTCAAAAAATTATAAATCTATAACGCTGTTATTTTGGCGGAACGTAACTTGTGTAGTTTTAAGGTTAATGTCAGTAGAATAAAATTACATATGTATCAAATCATAACATTTCATACTTATGGCCAGTGACATCTGCCGGAAAAACCGGAAAGGAATTACCGACACACCTGGTATATTAAGATGTTGAAATACAGTCAAAATTATAGAATGTATTTTTCAAAAATTACTGGGTGATGTTTTGCTTGTAGGTCAAGTTTCACGTCTAAAACAACTACATGGCGGTGTATACTTTATAAATGAAATTCGAAGAAACGCATCCGGAAAAATCTTACGACGTCAGTTACAAAACGAATTTCAAAGTTGTAGAAAGTATATATCACCTTTGTTTAATTGTATAATCTATCTGTTGAAATGGATATCATTTAAAACACTAACCTTAAAAATACAATCAGCGCATCAAAATGTACAGGATGCTTCAGAAGGACTTAGAAGTAGAAAATATGTAAAATAAACCAATATGTTCAAGTACGATTCTCAACAATTACCAAAATAGTTAATGGTAGTTTTCTAGACGTTTTTCATTAAAAATCGAGAAGTTAATAGTAATTTAATATTTATTATACCAGTAGCAAACAACAAAAGCTGCAATACGTCTTCTGTGCTTGCTTTTTACTGCAGATGGTGCAGCTACAGTAAAAAGCATAGTTTGATCTTTATCTACTTACCTAAAACAATTACACTGAATATCATTCGATGCAGCGAATAATAACGCAGGAAGATAAAATCAAACAAACATCAATTCATTGTTTATACCTTTATTGGAAAAACATAGTTACAAAATTACATTGATCGATCAGATTGGTAATAACTACCCATTCGCACAGTGAAAATACATTGTTTTGTAGGAAGGTTGAAAGGTTTACAATGTGTATACGCATAATAGTAAGACGTAAGAGACAATATCTATGTTCTTACTACATATATCAAGAAATTTAAGTTTTAATGAGTAACTGATTTTAATTTGGTTACGAACCGAATACCAGTAATATTGAATAAATTTATTATTCTTAGCCTGTTCGTAGCCACAATAATATACCTCCAATAAATGTCACAAATATCATACTTTATGTGGTTCGTTTGTAGAATATAAAAAGGAATTGTTGAATTACAATTTTAAAAAAGCTGTGATTATTATTTCAAGAAATAGAGAATTTGCATGTTTTTCGGTATCATGATAATAGAAAAGTAGATGAAGAAAAACAAAGGATTTTTATATTTATGATAAACTAATATTAACGGGAAGACGTTTTATAACGCCATCCAACCGAAATAATCGACTTTACTTAACATTGGTAGATGTATTCTTACGATCGTTTTTAACATTAAGAACAAATTTAATATGCTTTTATATTTAAAGGATTTACGTGGTATTGGTGAACATGCAAAATCGGTACTTGCCGAGTGGGTATTCGCTGCTTGTAGCAAAATTATATACAGCCTGGTTAGATGTAAAAGTTGTCAAACGTACAAAAAAAACCAAGCAATGTTGCCAGATCTGTATCCTTCTCTTCTCTTCAATTTTTGTTGTTCATTACATTAAAATATTTAATTCAAAATAACTACAAATTAAAATAAATTAAATAGTAAATTACTTATGGGCCTATAACTAAATTATACAAACACATCTGTAAAGGTAAAAACATTTTTACACGTATAAAACACGTATATTTATTGTGACTAACTAACAAAGTAAGAAATAATAAAGAATGGCTAGAAATAAAAAGCAAACAACAGTATTCAACAAACGCTATTCTATTCTATTCCTTTGATTCTATCCAAACCATGCGTCTATTGTGTCCAAGCACCGATTCTAGCGTCGATATTTCGTTAATTTCGTGATGGAAGAATAGAAGATAGAATGTTACTCATGTTATTATGTTCCCACCTGCAGCAATGCAACTGTATCAACACCATACAAAATTCTTTTCCCCATGTCTCAAGACATGACAATCTCGGAATGTTGTAGTGTAATTTGTTACAACAAATGATACATACTCACAGTAGAATGTTAAAAATCCGGATCTTAATTGGAACTAGGAGCTGTTCGAATTATCGAATTGTTTGGATTTTCGAATATAAGGAACATACGAACAGTATGTATCAAAGCCTAAACCCATGATAACACAGCACAGCACCGAAGATATAGTAGCGTTAATGTGATAAGTTGCATAATAGTACGTCGTAAAGCAGCGGGGCACAAATTTCAGATCAGTAAAATAGGGGTTTCAGTTATTCTAATTAAATTGAACCGAAATAATGAAACCGTTATCATTTAATGGTAAAATAATACTTCAAGGAAAAGGAGGGGATAAACGATGTAATTTTATATCGCCAAAATAAAACAATAAATTTACCGTTCAGTACCTCCGTTACTAATTCACAAACAAAGTTGTGTGTGACGCAGGCACAATAATCAATGTGTGAACTGATACGTGTACGGCACACGTATAGGAATCGGTGGTTGAAACAAACCTAATAATGTGATATTTCTGGCCTAAGGAAGGCAATCTGTTGGTGATCGAATGATATCATCAATCACAGGCGCTTTTAAAACATATGATTAAAATTTGAATCTTAACGGTTTTCAAAACCTTTTTTCTTTTAAAATAGCGAAATTTAAATGATTTATTGAAAATGTCTATTCCTAAGTAATCATTGTATACAACTTCAGAAGCAAATAAAATTTCATGCAATTTCTCTATTATTTGAACGAACGATTGAAATAATAACATTTTAATATATAAAAGATATCAAAATCTGCTACTTAAAAAAATGTCAACTTCGTATTATATGCCAATTAAACAACTTTATGAACTTGCGAATGTTTCGTTATCGACACCTCAACGTAATCTATGAAGTATTAGTGGACTTGGCATTTCCCCGTCGCGGCGGGATTGTTAATTAAAACTAACTGGAGACTCATGCATCACCGATCGGCGGTTGTTGCTAATATTAACTTGCCCCATTCAACAGTTAAATGGGTAGATACGTACTTACTACAACGGATCCAGTTCTATCAAGACGAGCGGAATACCAGCTCTAATTTTGTGAAGTATTAACGACCACATACCGAGCAGACGCCGGAAATTATATTCTTTGATGCTTGTTTGTATACATGGTAGTTTATCGTGTTTACAGTTACATTTTTTAGTTTATTGCTATTTGAGACATCTTTTCGACATGAGATATGTAAGAGTTTGTAACTATTTATTTCCTTTATTACCTCTGTCTTCAAAAAGATCAGCAGTGTCTTGTGGGTAAGTATATGAACTGAAAATACGTCATTCTGTTCGGGAATTGGAAACTATTTTAGAAGATATGTCTGATATATCGTAGTGAATGTTGCCAGTGGATGAAGAGGACAAATAAAAACAATACTCTGTACTCAACATAAAATGAGGCATATATTTTGTTAAGAAATCACTGGAGTCGTCCATTGAAGATATACTTCAACCAGGCAGACGCACAAAAAGAAAAACCAAAAATCGCAGAATGTTTGGTTTCTTTTTGGTTAAAAATATTTACCATTTGGCATATTTTTTGACAATTTGTATATGACTAAAATGTTCAAACAAGAAAAGCTGTAATTTGGAAATAAAATTTGGTGCCTTCCCAATTCAGAAGGACATCTCTATAGATTTCTACCAATTACTGCGTTATGAAAGACCATCTTCTGAAGCACATAAACCACATCTTTTAGGGATAAGAGTTGAGTTATGAGAACTTTTTTGTATCTCCTTTTTTGTAACAACACGAGAAATTGGTACAAAACAAGAATACAGGATATTTTCGATAATGATTGTGATCAAAAGATAGGTAACTAGTACAATGCGGAACGACATTTGTAACAATAGCACCGAATAATACATTCGTCTGTTCATATACGAGAATGTAATAGAAAATTGAGTAAAGAATGGAGAGGGGGAGACAATGGATGGATTAAAAATTTCCGCCTCAATATGATTTACGCTGCAAGCGCCAGTTCTTTATATTGCCAACATTTCAAGGAACGAACCTGTGAAAATACGTAAAACCGTAACAATTAGGGTTTACATTTAATTTCTCCATCTTCCCCTACCCTAGCTAAGTATTATAACCGCCTATAATCAACACCTATTTGACTTACTCCACGATGTTATTGGAAATAATGGAATAAAAGATAGAGATAAGAAATGGCGGTGGCTACTTTTTACATCAGGCGGAAATGCTATAACAAACAGCGCATATATACAGGATATTTCACGAAACTATAAATTAAATAACGAGTTTCGTGAAATATTGTTCTAACTAGTTTTAATGCTCTTGTTAGAATGAAATTCTGAAACTTAAAATTTCATATATTTTCGGCTACGAAACACTTCCGGTTGGATCGAAAGTAGTTACATAATGGTACATGCACAATATTGAAAACATTAACCCACTATGTGCAGTTCAAAGAAAGAACCGTTATCATGAAAACAATTTTGACTTTAGGGATGAGGTGCCTAACACAAATTATTTACATGCAATGTGTACAGTTGATTAAGCTGCTCAAAAGTATTTAAAATAAGGTAACTGGGAGTGTTCATAATAAAGTCTAATAAGCAAATTAATGTATATTTTGTTAATAGATTACGCCAACGTATCGATTTCGGAACGTCATGATTATTTTATTTATCTCAAATATACAAAAGGTTATTTAGCCTTTTTACCCATTTGAATAGACAGAAACAAATTTCATTTTTTTTTTCTGTTACTTTCTTTACTTGGCCAATAAGAAGTTACGACATTGTAGCTTAGTCATTTGAATTTTATTGTGGTATTACAAATTATGTATTACAACTTAAATAGAAATGAAAATAATTGCTGTGACACAGTTGTAGCAGGTTTTGATGACCGTAAGCCAATGACAAAATAATCTATTAGAATTAATGTAATACTTACTTTTAGACAAGTGGTGCTAATAGTAGTATTGCTATTAACGAATATAATTCTCTATGATATTCAAACATTGAGCACCTACCCAGTTTCATTCCTATTTTTTGTTTAATTTTGGTATGTATAAATATTTACAATATGATTGTACACAAACTTATGTAGTAGTATGTAGAGAAGGCTTACAGGGTAGATTTGATTGTATGTGTTACGATTTTATGCGTATTTTATACGTATGCGTATGTTATACGTATGCGTATGTATATGGAAACGGTGTCTAGTCACATAGTTTTTCGTGTCTCACATTGTCTATGTACATGGACATATATTAATTGCGAAACCAAATATACAGAACGTACAGTATGTTTAAAGATCTTTGCGTTCGAATCCAGACAAAATCAAAAGAAACAGAGTCAATGAGATCAATTGGAGCTGTTCATAATTGAACACGACCAAATGGAATCGGATATGGTCGAATCGAAGCGAACATAATCGAATATATAGGAATGAAACCGAACAAAATTGAGTATAGTCGAACAGAAGTGAATATAACTAAACGCAGCTTATCGGAAAAAAATAGAAATATGGGTCCCAACGGCACTAAACAAGACTCCACCCTTCACCGACTTCGCGATTTGCGTAATTACTTTTTATTTGCTGTATATTGCTGTATATTCGTGTAATTATTCCTTTGTTAATGTTACATGTATACACATACTTTATAAAGCAAGTAAAAGTTTGTGTTTTTGAATACCAATGCGTCTGTGTACGATTTCGCAAATCTGCATTCAGTACACTAACATACTACTTGTTAATATTTGTTCTCCTTTTCTGTACGGAAGACTTGAAGAGATTATTTAAAGTCAATTTAAACGTTTCAAATTCTACCTTTTTTTTATTGAAATAAAATTAGAGGGACGTTGCATTAGGTGTCTTTATTTTCTTTGAAATATAGATTTATTCGTTTTATTACGTAAGTTAAAGATTCAATTTTACTCAAGAAATCAATCACTATTATTAATTTTTTACATTTAAAACGTAAAAGATCTCAAAATAAGCTCTTCTATAAGTACATTAGAAATTTAATGAGTAGAAGATTGGGTTTTATTGTCGAAGAAATAATATATTTTTAGAGCACCTAAATTACTAGTCTTGACTTTTCTTTTTGAGCAACAAACAAAACATTAATTTTGTAAGTTTTCGATGCATGTCGGTATTTTATTTATTTATGAAGTTATAGAAAAGTAATCTAAAGAACGCAGAGTTGAAATTTACGTCTACGTAAAGTAAGACATACTTACTTCTTTCGCTTATACAACTACCCCTTAAATTTAACTACAAACCTTTTAGTTTTAAAAAGTAGTCGGGCAGTTGTGGGCAGCAAAAACTGAAGATTCTATATACTTGAGTAAATTCCTATTTTGTGCAGACTTTGTCTCCGAATAGTATTTCTTGAAAGCTTTAGGTGGATATGCTGTATGTCACAAAAGCATACAAAAAAGCAAATTGCATACGTTACGCTATTACACGACGATGTCAATTTTTTCTTTTGATGCACAATAAAAGTACCATTTTTCAATACCGCTAACTAGGTTTTACAATTTTCGTCCATTTACTGCACAAAACCTTGAGTTGGTTTAACATTTTCACATTGGAGGTAGATGTATATATCAGCCGGAATTAACATAATGTTATTATTTGAATAAAGTCTGTGACGAAAATAAGCAGATCATGTCCGATTTTGACTTTGTTATACGTGGATTACCTCTTTGGACACCGATACCAGAAGTATCCGTAGGTAAACAAATTTACGATAGTCTCAAACAATGTACAAATGAAGAAGTAGCTTACGTAAGTACATATACATTCACTTATTTATTAGTTTCCTATTGCCCTTTTCGAAAAAAACGATAGGAATATTTTTATGTGTGAAATTACTTTCAATGCCATAAAACTACGTTGGGCAAGGACGCTTCCTTGCTCAAATTTTTTGAACGTCGCTACGTTCAAAAAATTTGATAATTACATTACTCTTGCACTTTGCTTTAATAATATTTGTGTATTTCTTATGAAGAATTTTCAATTTTTTGGTTGAGTCATTACGTTAATGCCTTTGAATTGTTTTGCTTCAAAGAGATTGCCAAGAGTCTCGCCTACCATATTTTGTCTTAATCGAGTTGAGTTAATGAGGTTTCACCGCGGAATGTTTTGAATTTTACAAATAATCTACAATTATTGACTTACTTTGGACCATGAGCTAATACAGACTATCTTTGTCGTCATAATTCAGCTTGGCATATTAAAAATAATTTGTTATCTACTCCTTGTTTATTTGGCTGTAACAGTTTCGATGAGATTTTATTTCAGAGCTTTTTTAAGAATTTCTA
>CACRWG010004479.1:0-29759 GCA_902654985.2 Oryctes borbonicus
CAGACTATTTTCTATGGATAGTGTTTCCACCAACCAGTAAACCAGTATTAGATGTTCGATATGAGCAGTTTGGATTGGCCAATGTGCGGTAACAAAGGACGAAACCGTCACTTTACTTTTTTTAATGGTTATTCTACAATTCATTACCACTTCATCATTCTATAATAAATAATGTTCCATAATGTTACTTTTGCGTCTTTTGAGCATTCCATACTAAATAATAATGTCAGAATGGTGCTTTTTTGAACATTTTTGCTCGGGAGCAACATGCATTTTCTGCATTTGAAGAAACAAGAAAAAATACTTCTAAGAACTTACCTCTAAGCCAACTTCCTAATTTTTAATTTTTTTTTGTACTTGGTGCCAAATAAAGGGTTAGCGTAATTAGTACCTTGAATAAGGACAAAATGGTTAGTTTGAGATATACAATCCACTAACAAAACAATGGGAAATAATTTTATAAGATGCAACAATTATACAAATAAAATCAAGTGAATTTATTACTTCGTTAAAATATTATAGAGAACCAGCATGAGATTGTGTCTGAAGAAAGAAGCCGATTCAGTCTATGTTTGGCTTGAAGTGGTTTATATTAAGAATAGATTTATGAAAGGAAACATGCAACAAAACAGCTGTCCACACCTAACTAATTGTAAGTTTAATTAACGTAATTTTTATATATGGTACTTGCGTTGAAGGAAGATAAGTGCTTCTATTCGTTAGAAAATTATCGATAATTATAGACATCAGTTCCTATTAAATGGAGATTATTTACCGGTTTAATTGAAACATGACCCACTCCTGTATTGGTTTCTTGCGAAGGATGCTGTATAATTAAATAGATGTGTAGCAATTTCCAACTGGATCAATATAGATTTGGTTTAATCTGAAACGTTGGCGTAGCCCATTTTTTCGTGTTTTATTAATTATGATACTTGGTTAAGGTATAGATAATTTCATCAAAGGAACATTAAAATTAGTTTGGGTTGATAAAATGAATTTTCAAACATATTGTAAATTCTACGGTTTGTCTGCATGAAGGATTAGCAACTAGAAATGCAATCGGCTTAAAAAAGCACATATGGGAGTAAAATATTGTAAGACATGTTATATTTCTTAGTGCGATACATACTGAAAAAATAAGAAAATGTATGTAGGCTTTTTTATGTTGTTGTCTAGGGTGTCTTCTTTACAAATGATAACACTTCTATTAAAAATAAAGTATATTAAAATACGGAAAATTAAATTAAACCCAGTGATATCACTACACTTTGACTGTTACTACATCTGCGTTCAGAACATAAAATTTGTGTCTTCAAATATGCAACAAAGTAAGATTTGGTTAGCTGTATATGGTCTGTCGTTCCTTGCGTCATTTTAGCAAATACCTCCCTCAAACCACGTTAGCATCTACGACCGTCGTCAGAATGCATAAACAAATCATATAGGAGTACTGGCTAAACTATGAAAAATTGAGTATGACTAAAACTTATCCTACACGAATGAATCTTGTCCTAAACATAAAATCATTTAAAATCACTTAGGTAGCCGGTAAATATTATACGAAGGGCTGGTAAAGTTTCAGCTGCATTCATTGATGTACATTAATTGTAGCTAGACGTGGTGCAGTACAAGATTAACTTTCGACGAACTACTATCTCCCTAACTTATCCAGCAATTACCGAATAAAATCTTCTATAAAAGCAAACCGCCTTTAATGATGCCGATCTTATTGCTTAAAAACTGTAGAGAGACTACTTATAAAATTAGTTCAATAAACATAGAAATCGGCGAAAACCTAAGTACAACACTCCAAGAGAAGTTCCAGGATGTGCTATGCAACGTGTTCCAACACAAGATTAAACTGGCGGAAGTAAATAATAAGATCGAAAGTTTCGAACAACATTCATGTGCGGATATACGACATCGAAGGGAAGTGTGGTAAAGATACTAACGAAGTAATTATGAAATTGTATCCAGAAAAATTAAAAATTAACGTCTAATCGGGTATAGATATTTCCCATCGCCTGAGATTTAAAGAACACGGCATCGGTCTAGTAATAGTTCGATTTGTGAATCGTATTATATTTCCACTATTATTTATTATTACACTAAAAAGAGCATTATCAACTCTGGGGTTAAACTTAAAGTAATCAAAATCAAGGAGGAGCTAACCCCTAAGCGAGTAGCATTAGCTAAAGCACTTCGTAGACATTCTGCTAGAAACTTATGGTCAGCTGTCAGGCACAAACCTCTTGTACATCCCGCTTTACTGTATTGTATTATAGTCTTATTTTACCTTTTTCTCTTTCATGTGCTATAAAATACGCTCTTTTAGTTTGCACTTCATTTTCTGCGGTACTTTGCATATTTCTGTGGTATTTTCATTGTTACTGCTACGTTTATAAGCGAGCTTGAGGCGCAATTTCTCACTTGTAAATTTAGAGCAGACAGACGGTTTACTGCTTGGGAGACTTCAATATCAACATGCTAAGTCTAGATGGTCTCATTACCCAACAATGCATGCAATTTTTCACCTCTCTTGGTACGGAACAAGTAATTACCGAGTCCACGCGTGTGACCTGGTCATCCGCAATCTTAATAGATATAGCAATCTTAACAAATATAGATCACCTGGTGCAATCGATAGTTTTACATTGTGAGATTTTTTGGAACACGATCTAATTTATTATCGGCTATGACAGACTGCGTCCTTTCTAAAACCAAAGATTATAAACTTCTGCGATTGCTGATCATTTTTACTTTGTATTGAATTGGGCGTCGTTTCACGTTGATTTACCGTGCTAACTGTTACCTACCAATTTATTTTTCTTTTTCACGTTTGTCCTGTAATTAGATATGTGTCTGTTAGGCAAACAATTATCATTATTATTATCCATGTTGATTACCTTAAAAAGGACGAGTATTATGCCAACTTATTGGATCGTTTCAACAATGCTGTGCAAAAAATATGTTCGCATTTGATGAAGTAAGTATTCTGTTAAATCAAAGCAATGCACGTCTGCACATTTGTGTCGCCGTCATGGCAAAATGTCATAAGTTAGGATATAAATTGCTTCCCCAGCCATCGTATTCGTAGGATTTAGCCCCAGCGATTATTTTCTATTTCTAAATATGAACAATATTCGGTAGAAAAAGATTTGGCGCAAACGATGAAGTGATTGCATAAACAAATGCCTAGCAATCATGTAATTTTCTAGAATAATCGCATTTATCATTGCTTTTTGTTTTGAATTAAGTGAATCAAAATAAACAAAAATTGGAAGTTGTCGTTCAAAAACAATTTCGTGAAAACATGAAAACCAGAAGCGGGGAAACTTAAAACTTATGCGCAAATATTTATGTAAAAGAAATAAAATTAATTAATTATTTATTATATTATTTTTTTATTTTTATTTATTTATTATTTATTATATATAATTAATTAATAAAAACAGAAAATCCTGTTCGAGCATTTCTTCAAAAAACAAATTACTTTAATTTTTATTAATGTACTTCAACATTTCGCCGTGCACAGTATCTGCAAGTTATCCTATTTTAAAATATTAAAATTGTCGTTTCTGGTTAACTTTTTCAAATTCGTTTAAGATTAGTTTTATTAACTTTTCTAATAATGTTTTTTTTCTCATGTCCCGTAATTTACGTGCTCGTTTTGTCCTCAGATTTTTCTACCTCTTATCTTTATTGTTGAATAATGACGTCTCAGTGAAAAGAGATTTTTCGGAACGTTTCCATTTCTTATGATGGAATAAATGGAGAGCAAGTGTTAAAATTATACTGGACCACACAGTGTATTTCATAATTGATTAATTAAATATTGTTTGAAATTAGAAAGAGTTACTTATTTTTACAATATTGGTTTTCATACGGACATCACATCGCTTGTTTACTTAAAGAAATCGATAAGTACAAAAAACGGATAATTTATATCATTTTTTAGTGAAGTAGTAGGTGATTGCATTTTTGAATTCATGACAAAATTTTAAATAAAAGGTCACAACTTGCTTAATGTAGCCTAAAACCAATTCTTATTTAGCTTAAGCGACTTGTAATACATAAACATATCATCGAGTAATACAATTCTTACATAAGATATATTTTAGTAGTATATTTAGTAATTTTTAGGCGTTCATTAAGGTGCATCCCATTATGCCAATCGGCAAGGCCGATTGGCAAGACCATGCGGCTTTGTCGACAGTTCGCGTGGAAACTGACCCCAAACCGACTTTTGTCGGTTTTTATCAAACAAAGGCGAGTCGACGTCAGTAATGCCAAACGGCAGGCATCAATTTTTATTTTAAATTGCAGTTTGTTTTTGATTTAAGATGGAGTGGAGCCATCGGCATAACAGGAATGTGCCTTTACATACGCATACTCCTTAGACAAGTGTAAGATGTTGCTAGGAAGAGTCTGTATTTATGGTTAAACTTTCAAATGCCGCCTACAATCTTAAACACAAAATGTTAATGAACTCTGACACAAATAAAGATTGTTGCACCTCCGTAACGACTACTCTTTACGCACGTAGGAGTTGATTAACATGTAATCAGTCAGTTACGTCTACACTTGCAGATGGCCGGAAGCTGAAGAAAGAGGAGAGACCGTTAAAATTAATCAGTTCCCTAATCAGTCCGTTTTCTCTTGCAGATAGTACATATGGCCCACGCACTACGACGGATCTCCTACGCAACCTGTGATCCAGAGTATTCGTTCTTCAGTTTCTTAGCGAGGGAGCCGAAGGGACATTCCAGTCATCAGTTCTGTCATTCATTCATTACTCAAACGCCAGAGCAGGTAGAGAGATTTAACATTATTACTACGTTGTTATTATTATTATTATTACGCTTATACGTCGCCAATTTCTAGTAGCCATGTTGGTGCGTAAATTCGAAATTGGGTCGGAGACCTACGGTACGACATCAAATATGATACTGTGCGAAATTTAATTATCAGTTAAGCAGCCATCGATCTTCAAGACCTCGTTAATGTCTCGAATGTCGGACGATTATAATAAAATTATGATGATGTAGACAAACAATCTTTATTGTTGCAGCTCTAAGCGTGAAGATTATCGAATAGTTTTATTGTAATCTATTGCTAAACTTTATATTGTATATAAGCTAATTTATTTAAAATTCCCAGGTCAAATATCTTCGATATTGAAAATCATATTTAGGTTTAATAAGGGACTGCGCAATTAGTAAAAAAATGTTGATTAGCTAAAATCTTAAATAGAATAAAATAGGGCGCCCGTTTAAGGAATAGCAGCAGCTTAATTGCTGCAGTGGTAAGTTCTAGCGCTTAAGAAAAATTCAAATACAAAAGAGCATTTCATTAAAAGTAATTTTAAATTTCGGAATTGTAATCTGAGAAAGTAGGAAAATTACTGTTAGTGCATGACCTGCGTGATGTTGGATAAATTCGCGATAACTTTGGTTTGGTTTAACGGATTAATAACTTGGATTCGTTTCAAAGAAGAATTTCAGATGGTCAAGAAACCTTATTCATTGGAGCATCAGCTTTTACTGGCCGGTAAAGTGAAGGCAGTTGTTAATTGTTGTATACGAAAAGCGTAGCGCAGTTTCTTACAATTATAGGTACCACAATCAATGGAAGAACTAAATAAAACTAATAACAAACATTTACGAAAAAGAAATAAAGAATTAGAAGTAAATGGCAATGAGACAAAAAGAAAAACTAACAATATAGCAAAATACAAGATTACATATTGGATTTTCTTGTATTATGTCCAATAATAACCAACTATGTATTCAAATTCCCGATCTGTCTAAGTGTGATGATAAGGGTAGAGTTTGTGATCTTCCAAAATTTTTTGAACCTACCATCAGATAACCCAAGATGTCTCAAAATATCTCATGTACTCGAATGGGGATAAGACAACAGGCTACGACATTGACAAAGGATCGCTCCAAATAGGTGACTTACTGAATTTTTTTTTTATCTTACTCATGATCTCGTAATAGTTTAACACTCTGTGTAATATTGGTATGATTTTTTCAATTGCACAGATAACTGTAATATCGTCTAGGAAATAGTTAGCCTAACTAAACAAAAGCATATTTTATATGCTGAAAACGGATATGTGTATAGAGCTTTATTTAAAATAAATAACAAATAAAATGCTAAATTTGTATAGACTACCAAATACTTAGTAAACCAAGTACTTGAAAAGGTGTAAGCGAAATTGCGAGTTCCTTACATTTTCCGTTTTAAACGCTTAAATACCACAGAGAATATGATAATATAGTTTATTGGTTACGAAACGAAACAGTGTATATTATTGTGTTAAAAATTTAACCTCGAAGATAGCGTTGTATGGAATGTCGTTCAGCCTATCGACTTATGATAGTGTAGAGTCCTGTTCACCTCCTTTTCGGACTATTTGACGTCTTATATAAGTGCTTTTATTACTTATATATAACTTTAGCCAGGTAAAATGGTTGAATAACTTGTATTCTCTCAATTTTCTTCACGTTCTTAATGTTTAGTTCTAATATCATACTTCTTTATAAAAACTTACAGCATACATTCAATCATATTTTTATCATAATTTCGAAAATGAAATATTGCTCGGTAAGAAGTCACCAAGTCTGATAGTAAAAGCACACCACACGATTGCCCGTAATATCCAAGGTCATAGAGTCAATCTCCAAATTGCGTGCTCACATGGCATATTGTTTGCTGCAATATTTTATTGAAATTTCCATTCAAAGAAGTGAAGGGAAAAACGACAATCTTTCTGTTCAAGTCAAGTTACCTTTCATTAAACACGTATTTGACTAAGTGTTCTAAATGAACCCTGGTGTTTAGTAGTAGTAATTTTACTTTGATTAGAAGGTTAATTCAACTTTTTACTATTCAAAAGCACGCGGGATTAGTTCGCGTTACGTCATAGTTTGGAGGTAATTTCTCTTCTTTCAATTTAATTCTCATAAGACGCTATCATTCGCTGTTAATTTCTTTATTTAAACTTCGGAAAGAATATCCAACACTCCCAAATCTACCGACTGTGAAAAATGAATTTATTTAACTTAGGAAACAATTTCTCCGTAATTATAACATTACACTACATACATTCACTAACAAACCACAGCTTCGAGATCTAACTTTCCATTCCCCCACTTTGTGCATTGCAAGATAATTTGAAATTATAGCATGTCGACACCTATGATGTATTTTTTGTATTGCCATCAATAAAAATAGTATGAAAGAATTTCGCGACTTACATTTAACAGTTAAAGTAATATACGCATATTACATTGAGTAATTTAAAAGAAAGCCTACAGTTGAAAGTAGCTCCACATAAAAAAGTAACACTAGTTATGAAGGATTAAACAGTAGACACCCTATATTTAACTGAACCACATCCGTGCAATCTTTAGTTTATTCTGTATAGTAATATATCTCTTTCCTTCCCACTAACCGCAAAATATTTCGGTCTATATCGATTCGCAATATCTATTATTACGGGCGCTGTTCCATATTTTTTCAGCTAATCAGAAACAGCGAATAGGGAGTAAACGGTCGAACGCACTATAAACGGTTGCCGGTTTCTCGCTTCGAGCACAGGTGATTTACTACGTAAAAATTATTACCTAAAATGAACTTCATCTGTTGGTTATTTATAACCGCCTATTATAAAAAAGTTGCCGGTAGCTGTATACCAAACACGCGAGACTATTTCGCTTTTACAACGCCCGCTACTGCGTACAATTCATTCCGGAATGTCAGCAACACCAACTCGAAAACAAAATATCTCTATTTGAGAAATGGCAAGTGATATACTGTAATATGTTTTATCTACGTATTACCAGTTTTGTTATAAGTATAAATACAATAATTACGTTTAGCTCTTCTTTTTTATCACGCAGATCTTAGATGTGTTGTGAATGTTTCGCTAATTTGGTTATGAAAATGTACATACACTAGTTATCGTAAGTCAATATATTTTCAAATTCCGGTATCTTTTCCTTATAGATTAAGTGGCCATCAACTTCGTTTTTTAAATAGGACGTACCAATTTATGTCAAATTTATATTCGGTTTTACATTTTAAAATTAGTATATGCAATATATATCCTAAAAATTCATTCCAAAAACGATCGCTTCGACTATCCACCACAATCTTGGTGTTAGTTAATAATAAGTTATAATATTTGGGTCTATAGCATATGTTAAACTGTTTCGAAAATACGCAATATCTCTTTAAGTGTGTGTTTTAGGCTTAAGGGTTATTACATAAACTAATTTTAAAATTTAACACAGAATCAAAATCTGACATAGAAATGGTTCTGCTCTACTTAAAATAGGAAAATTGAAGGTCGTCTCCCGTATAGTTACTGGAAGTTGAATGTCTTTTGACTGAGGAATAACTTGTGTATGTAAATTTCCCAATTTTCATTTTATTCATTTCCCCATGTACGTTTAATCAAAGCTTATCGTGACAAACCTTGTACATACAGCACGTACCAGATGTCAAATGGTAACATAATTAAAATAAAACCTATTTATGTTATAATAAGGTCTACTAACATTTTGACGAAGGTTGTGAACTCGTTTTTATTACCTCGGTTTTTTTTGTGTGCGGGTGGAGGTATATTTATCGAATCCGTCCCCCGAAATAGAAGGAGTACTCGGCTGTGCAACCAACTGCAACCACCAGTGTGTCGACTCCATCACCAGAATTCATACCGCTAGCTTACCGGCTGCTTACAACCTCAACTCTATTCTGGTTGGAGAACGTTCTAGAAAATCTGGGAAGTACCAATAATCTCGTTACATTTTTTTTTGCTTCCAAGTAATTCAGACAGAATGATCTCGATGTTTTCAAGTTTTGACAAGTAGTATAAAACTACAAATATTACATACTGGGTAGAACCTTTTAAATAGGAAAATTGCTGCATTAAATGCCACTCAGATGTGATTATCGTCTGATTTTGAATTTTGAGAAGCTTGTTACGTTCTTAATTTACATTTCAAATGATGATATTCCAGTCAATTTATAATTGTGTGCATCTTTTCCATTGTAAATTAATACTTCTACAATTTAATAGTTTCGTGATGAATAAGAGTGGTTCAATTCCAATATTGTCTTCCTCTAGTTTATTTTGAATTCGTTGCATATCTACTTATGAAAAAATGTAATCGTGATTAATATTTGGTAAGCATCAATATGTAGGTACACAACATAAAACCCCCGAACAGAGAAAAATAAAATAAATAACTACGAGATTCCAATATCTAACAGATGAAATTTTTATAACGAAAGCTTTGCAGATTCTAAACAGCATTTTCATTTAATAAAGATGAAATTGGAGGGAATAGGGACCATTCATCTAAAAAAACAGCAAATAGAAGGAAAGGGAAAATATTTTAAATTAAAAGTCAGTAAAATATAGAAACCATAATCACTGAAGTCTAATGAAATCGCTAGGGTCATCACAGCAGGGGCACGCATTTTAAAACTCGGGGCCTAGGAAACAAAGAAAGTTGATAGCAGCCGGATCTGGTGATCAGGATGGGTGGTCCATTTATCAATTCGAACCAACCCCAATTCCTGAGTTTTCGTCATGGCGACCACCGAAGTGTGAGACGGTGCGTTATCTTGGTGAAACAAAACACCCCTTCTTCAAATACAGCTATTCTTCCAAAATTTCTGCTTTCAGCTTGCCAAGAAATTATGTGCAACATGTCCGAGTTATTGTTTTTCCTTCTCTCTCTGAGTCGGTTCACTCTTCGCAGTCCATTGTTGTGCCTTGGTTTCAAGAGTGTACTGTATTACTAATCAATATGAAAACTCCGACTTCTTTCCGTTGCTTCAACAAGGCTTTGGAAATATTCATTTTCTATGTGTTTTTGGTTCCGTGGTTAGCTTTTTCATGCCCACATCTTCAATGACAAGCGCATTCTTTCGAAATACCCACAGCTTCTGCTATCTCTCTAACCTTAATTTGACATCGTCCAATACCGTTTGATACTAGACATGTCTCTATTATCGCTAATGGTAGTCCGTCTCGAACGTTCATCGTCAACCAAACTGGTTCGACCACGTTTAACTACAGCTGCCTACAATGTCGCTATGGCAAATGGTGGTTGCATTCAAATGCAAAAATGTATTTGATATTATTTGATTTTTTCCGTTTTCACTAACATTGACACAAACAACTGTTAAACAATAACCAAGTGTCTAACATAGTTGAAGTTTTCAAAAATATATAAATTTATATTACCAAAATATTTTTGACGAAAAGCGCCATTTTCAGATTGAGGTTTGAAACTCTTTTGACTACCTTCGCACAAAAATACGCCCATCGAAAAACAGGTTTACACACGCATATGAGTTAGGGTTTAGTCAACGTTTTTACTACACCTAAGAATCCCATCAGCTGTAATTTGCTGGTTAAGAGCCTTTTTAGCTTCTATTATCACTTTCTTTGACTAATATAAGACAATATAATGGAATGAAAAAGAAACTTTTTGTTATATCTGTTATATCAAATATTCAATTAACAAAAGGAAATATTAAGATGAAATTATAAGAGGAAAAGTTATTTTGTGCCCGCTACAAATTTAACCCCGTTTGTAGTTTTAAGAATCATTTGGCATTTACTTCTAAATGTTTCGTTAACATGAATTTATAGAGGTAGAATCTATAACCGCTTCCGCATCTTTCTGCTATCCAATTATTAGGAATCTAAATATCTCAATTTAATATCTTTAATTAGTTTTTAATTAAACTTAAACCCCACTGCTTCGTAACATCATCTAGCGAAGCTGCTACCAGTATAATCCGCCAGAAGTCACTTAGATATTCTGCCCTATAATAAAAATGATGATATCACGCCTTGCTTTAATGGTTCTTATCAGGCCGGGATTATTAATTCTAATTACGGGCTTTGTGAAGGGTCACCAGTTGGTGACAAAGTAATATATAAATTTAACTGAAGTGAACCGCCAAATGCGCATAAATGAAAACCATAAATAATCCGGAAGTAAGTATTTAGAGCGGCCGTAAATATTCTTTTACTCTTGTGTTTTCCTGTCTTGCAGAGTTCCTTAAAATGTTGTGAACATTTACAATGAATATTAATTTTCTATATTAACTAATTTAAGTCGGTATTTATAATTAAACAACATGTTCCAAATCTGTAAGAGTACTAAATATAATTGCACTACGTTAATAAAAAAACCAATAGAACAGAGTTTTAAGAAAATAACGCGATATCCAGAGAAAACTAACTGCAATAACCCCAAGTATAATCTGGAAAAATGGATCTTATCAATAACAAAGTAGCGAAAAATCAATCAGAATTGTTTGCACATCTATGATGAATGTTCGAGACTTACCAAAAGAGTTTATGAAACTAAGATGGCAGGAAAAGTGCCGAAAGGAAGACCTAGGAAAACATTCCCTGCAGTAGAAAGGCAAACGATTAAGAAAAAGAAATAATCTGGATTTTTATATTAAGCAATCTAGTTCCCAAATATCTCTGCCGGACAGTCCTTTTCAAATTTAAATAAATAAATAATAAAAGTGGTCATATGGTAGTAGTAATAGATTGATTATATACTCATCATTCTAAAAAAACGACTCGAGTTCTGTTTAACAAGCTAATTAATTTACAAACTTCACAATGTATTAACTTTGATGATAACTACACAATAGTATATGTAATATCCCTTCATATTTTCTCATGTTGTACGTTAGACAACCCCAAATCCATTGTTATCGGATTTACTACGAACTAGACAAGGGCATGCACATGGGACATGCATTGCCAGCCGTAGTACCGCGAAATTATTATCGATAAACCTATCACCGATATGCAATACGAAGGTTACGCAGAATCGATATATCAAGAGTCGTGTACAATGTTAAGTACTATTAAGTGCATTACTGTTCATTGCAATAATCATGTTTACGTGGGATTTATCTGGAATAAGATTTACAATTTTTACTGTTCTACTTTTTCCAAAAACCCTTAAACCCGTAAACATTGGGCTGATAGTTTGGTCGTGAATGATTGCAGCTTAGCGTAGGAACTTACATTGATTGTAAACCAGTCACGATCTTTCACATAGTGAACGTTGAAATAAGATTTTTATATAACAATACAACACATCAGCCCGCTCAACTTACCTGATTTGCAGATGTTTTATGTTTCGTGCTACATAGACAAGAACCTTTTTTTATTTTCTGTATATTCAATGTTTCGGTTTTTTAATTTCTTAAAAGTAGGGATAAAACAGGCATGTTATATCAGAAAATTTAGAGAAGCGAACTTCATACTGTTATGAAATATCTACAGAAACAAAAAGAAATTAAACTCATGAAGATATAGTTAATGTACCCGAAGATGATGGTAGTGTAATAAGTAATGAATAATAATGATAGCAAGGACTGTGGCATAGTATGGTAAACAACACAAAAGTATTGGCAACCTCCACACCATACAAGATTAATTAATCAATCAGGGACGGCAGTCTCGAGGATACGAATGATCCACATTCTCAACCGTTGACCAAATTCAGTCGCAGGTTGCTGATACTTTTGTGTTGCTTGCCAGTGTTAAAGGGTTGATTTCATGAGTTTTCATGCGGTGAAACAATTCACAAACATCCAAGAGGTACTGGTCGTGTGCACTCAAGAAAAGGCTGCTAAAATTTTACGCCTAAGTAACTGTACTTACGAAATGAAGTACTTAAAAAAGGTTGATGGATAGGATCTATGTATTAAGATAAATATAATCTAAAAGCATTCTGCAAGTGATAGTGTAGATGTATTGAGGAATTTTAGAATTTTAAAATAAAGAAGTAGGTAGTCATTAATTATTGGAATAAGAACCACAATCACAATAGAGTTTCACAGTGAATTTCAATTCTGTTACATACAACTCTTCTTTCTTCTAATATTTTTCTTTTTATTTTAAATTTGCTGACATACGCGTTTTTTCATTACTTATTGTTAACCTATATGAACTTTCATTATAACATTGTTTCCCTTATTCCTTTTCACTAGGAATAAACATTAGCATTTAAGTTTCTTTTTACATCTATATCGATGTAGTGAATGTCTCTGGTAGCATCAAATCTTAGTCTTAATTTTCCGTTACTGACATCCTCAGTCAAGGTAGCGCAGTTTATACATCCTATTTGTTAAAAGACACGATTTCATATTTTTATTACCAAACTCTTCTGTGTACTTAGGCTACATCGTCAGTTGTTACGCCTTCCAGTCAATAGACCGAGGAATATGGGTGAGAGAGAGAGAGAGGGAGCCGCGTCAAATCGACACTTGATACCAGCCGCAATTACCTACCGTTATCTCAGAATAACTGGATCAGCTCGTGCGCTTTTCTGGAAGCCGATGAGCAAAAATAAGGAATCACATGTTACTGCCCAGTCAGCGATGGTCGTACAGGTCGCAGTGCATATAATCCGGCTCCCGCGGCAGGAACCACCTTGACTGGAAACTGCCACCCACTATAGACTACGAATGTCCTAACGTAGACCTTGGTCGCGGAAACCGAAGTACGAATCCGGAAAAGTCGCTAAGGGAATCCAGTCTAGGCGCTAGATAGGCTTGTAGACCATCTTATACGAGATTAAAGAAGGAATGATGCGCACAAAAGAAAAAAAAAGGGTAGGTTAAAAAGTAGATTCAATCTAGATCTAATTGTCCAAATATGATGTACGGGTAATAGTCTAAGCTAGTATAAGCACTCGCAAATTACATCCGATCAGCAAAATCTTGTTGGTTTACATAAAAGTATACAAAAGTTTGTTGCTTACGCAATCAGTATAAAAAAATCAGACACGCCTATTTGAGACTTTGTACTCAAAAACAAAAAGACTATAGACTAACAGGTTACTTGTAGATAACGAGGAGTGCAAAATTCATTAAAAAAAAAGAAAGAAAGAAAAAAAGGTTAGACGTAAATTCATCAAAATTTAGTATAAATTACTCGGAAAATTTAGTTATATCTTCAAATTCTACCGTTATTTGTCAGAATCGTCAAAACTTCTAGATTCTAAGTATGATTTAACAGAACAATTTTAAAACTACATAAATCGTAAATTGGTAACTGCCTGCTATGAATTTATTTCCAAGTCGCGTTAAGCGAGGAAGTTCAGCACACCAAGCCTAAGAGTTTATGCCGTTTTCGATAGTCGATTCAAAAGCTACGTTTTCGTAACTAGATAAACTATACTCTTCCTCCGGACAAAGTAAAGCCGCAAAATTGGGCGTAAGGCCTTCTTCAAGGCAAAAATTACATTCTACCACAGAAAGAACTTCGGTAACAAGTTTCTTAACGTAAAGGAGCGCTTCAAAAATGTGAATCCTAAAGTTCTAGAATAAAATGGTTTTGTAACAATACACCACTCAAGTGAACCAATCAGAGAAGCTAACGAAAATTATATCCATCATGATGCGACCTCTATTGAAGCGTAAAGAAGATGGACTGCGAAAAATAACGTTCTTAAAATATTTTAGAAAGGTAAATGGAAGATAAAGAAAAAGATATCTATGTAACATGTTCCCAAAAAATTATTTAAGCCAGAAAACCGAAAGATAAAGTTTTAGCAAGTTTTAGCAAGAAAAATTAGGAAAGGTGCGATACGGGTTGCCTATCTACAGGATATTCTATAAGCACTTCGAAGGAAGAATTGGAGATAAGTGTGTAATACAAAATAAACGTACAGCGCGTAACACAGTGTCAGTGTGTTTTGTTCAGTACAAAACTTGCCCTTGTCTGTGATTAGCTACTTCGACTTAAAATTTTGAATCAACGGTTTATAAACGTCCGTATTAATATATATTGTTTACTGTTGCTATGATAACTAAACAGTACTAACACCAGAAACCACTTAGGTCCAATACCTAGGTGCACGACTCCCGCTTAGCTGTAATTATCTCTTTTACCCTGAATGTTAGACATATGTATCATTATACAAAAATGTACCAGGGCAAGAGAAGGCAATTTGCGTATTTTCAGATTTCCAGACACGGAAGTTTTTTCCCTTTCTTAATTTTTTAAATAAATAACATCATCTACAGATAAGTAAGTTTTTTTATTAATATATTATTAATCAATAGGTTAATATTGTAACAGAATTGCCTTAAATAATTAATGTTAAGTGAGGTACATACTTGAAAATAATTAACTGAAATAAAAAATAGGGACTAATAGGGACTTATTTCAGCGCTTTCTTAGCGCTTCCAAAAACGATATTATGATATTAGATTTGAACGAGTGGCGCTGAGATTTTCAACAGCCTGACAGATGTTAATAAATTCAGTAAAAACTTTTTTGAACTGATCATGTTCTGCATCAAGAATCTTAATATTATCAACCTCAAATTTATGGTTGTATATGTTGAGTACTTAAAGCTGTATTAGATGATTTATATCTTACATCACTTTTGAAGATTGAGAGAGTGGAATTTATGTAGCAAGAAATAGGGAGACGGTAGAATGAGAAGAAGAAGGTGGAAGTGATATATAAAACGGACGATGTAAGACGTATAGTAAAAAACGTAAAGTGTGTAAAAGACGTAGAGGCGAGACAAGAGATAAAAGATGTACAGTAAGAAACTAGAGGACTTGTATCTTGTATTCTTATCTGTTTTATAGTTTACTTCGATTAAATTTTGTATCATATTCATATTCAATAAACCCTATAACTCTTGGAGTATTAGTCGCTCTTGAAAAAAAAAACTCAAAGACGATGGACATAAGATGTCATAAGTTGCAACGTCGTAAATTAAACAAATGGGGCGTTCTATTTCTCAATATAAAATAACAAGTATTATTTTCGCGTAATATACAAGACGTCTCTTTTCGTAAGGAATTATACTAGAACTTAAGTTCGATATTTGCTTATGACTGTAAACGTGGTTTTCATCTGCTCTTGCGTTTTGGAAATATAAACCTAAAGTTAACGTAATATGTGTTGGCTTCGTGGACTATAACACAATGTAGGAATCCTATTTCATTAAGCAACAATATCATGTATGCTTGGCAGTACTGCAACAGATCAAGTTATTAAAACAATTTACAGGCTTATTTTCAAATAAGAAGGTATTTTTATTGATGAAATGGGGTGAGTTGCCTACGTTTACATTTGCTAAAAAAATCCTTAAACGACTTAGCTAAACACTTCATACAAGGTGAATCTAAAAATAACGTATTGAAGTTCACGTGCATTGTTAGTAGAATTTTTGTCAAAATTAAATAGTAGAAAGCCTCATCAGCTGTTAGCGAATTAGCTAATCGCAGTTCTATAGAAACAGACTCTTCTACGATATGGCATCTATGGTATTGAAGATGATGCCTGAAATAAACTACTTTATATGGTACCTCAGATATCACTGATTTTGAAAAGAAACGAAATGGCCAGCAATCAGTACTGAAATGAAAACTGAGACGATAGCAAAAATTGAATCAATGTTGGGAAAACCACAGCGATGTTTTAATTGCTGAATTATGGGCATAAATCACCACTACCACCAAACGTTCATAGTATTGAAATGTCTTCCAGTAGGTACATTATTCAAGTTCGCGAAATCATTCATATTCTACATAAATCATCATTAACATTGAATGTTCTGGAAGAATGTGTAGAAACAAAAATTTGTTTTCAAAACATAAGATTCATAAGTACAGTAATTGTAAGACATTAATAGGTGTTAGTGAAACTAATTCAATTTTCAGATAACAAATCTATAGAAGTAAATTGCAAGCTAAGGATCAATAGAATGAATAACACAATAAAACAATAAAATACTGAAGTATAAACGAACATGTCACAGTCATCTACGGAAATGTCATAAAAAAGGCGTTTCAGGAGTAACTTGCTAAACCTAAAACGAAATTCTAAATCTAAACAATTAAAAGATTTTTCTAATTAAATTAGAAATTGAACAATTATTCTTATAAGACATAATAAGCGATTGAATGCGTAAAAGACTCTTGACCCTTCCAACTAGATCGACTGCTAGGTCTGATTGGCGCGTCATATACTATACGTTGAATGTTCTGTTAGGGTTTAATATCCTTATTGTGTGACGTATACTCATGTATGGAATATGATCTTCTCTATCAGATACATACGTAGGTATTAAATCTGATTTGGTTTACAACTTGTGTTTCATTTGTTTACAAAATCCATATAGTTCACCATTTTTGCGACACCGTAATAATAATGTGATTTTTCCCAGCAATGTTTCCGTGGTAATGATACTTTTCGGAGCTTATTAATTTACTTTTTTTAAAATTCAAGCTAATCCCCTTTTATCAAGTGACCCAATTAAATTAAGTTTTCTCCCGAGTATTATTCACGTGCCACCTGCACGGTGAGCCAGGGAGTAAATGGGCCGCAGGTTTTCCAAAGGCCGCAGTCGAATTGTGCCCCGTTTAATTGCACATAAGAATAATTTATGGCCGTACACGGTAACGTTGTTATTAAGATTAAATAAAATTATTAGAAGGGACGTCATAAATCATATCTTTCGCTGGTACACTTTTCAATTAATTAGCATTAGGTATGCTCCGTGATTAATCGCCTCGGACCCGTCAAGGATTAACCGATGCATACGCTGTCTCGTTTTTTCGCTTTCTTTATTGTACTTTGATGCCCGATAAACTGTACTATTTCGTACAATACGATTTGTCGACTGCAGGTCTTGGTTATCGCCGTTCAGAAGTATTTATTTATAAATAACGCCGTATTGGATGAGATCAACATTTTTACGATTTATCGTTTTGAATTTCGCATGCTAATATTTTTTTCCTACTGCAAACATTGTGTTCTTTTCATCACTTCTTTCGTCATGGAATTTATATGGCGCAATTAGTAACAGCTGCTGACAATACACGTTTATATGTCATTTCATCATTAAACTTATCAGCTATGTAGTGTGTTTTGCCTTATGTGGCAAAATGCATTTGTAGAAATAAAACCAAATTCAATTTAAATTGGAAATCGTAAATTGTTCGTATTTCTTCAATTAATTAATTATGGTAGGTGTATTTAAATTTGTCAATTTTTTATAAACATTATGCTTACTGCAAATAGGAACGTAGATTCTAAGCTTCTTCCGAGAACAACTAAAAGTTGCAAGACTAAAGGAGAATACAAATCAATTACAGAGTTACTTCCATCGGACACCACCTTTTTAGCAAGAAAATTCTATTTACAAACTCACAACTAAAATATTACATTAAAATTGTCACCAATTTGAAAAGCTTTAAAAATATATCTGAAGAATTGGACACGAAGTGAGCAGGGTAGAATTATTTAATGTGAGCTACCAACATTACATTAGTTAAAACTAAACCAATAAAATAATTTAGTGTCAAATCAAGTTTTGAACTTTTTTATTACATTCAATAAAGTATGTTGTAAGAAACTATATATATACATTGCCAAAATTATTGATCTCGCTTCTAAAATGAGCTCTTCATTAGTTGTTCTTATATAATACATTTCCAAAAACACACTTGTGATAATTTTACTTAGTGCTGGTTATTAAGTATCCGTTTATCTGCAAACCGGTTTTCGGTTAACCGCAAATCGTTATTCACTTAACCGCAATTCTTTCAAGAAAATTAAAATGTTTAAAAAATCATGACTTTCAATAGAAAGTTTATTAATAATAAATATGTTATTGATGCAAGCAGAATTGAGAAGCTAGGCCCTGGTTCAGCTAATGACCAATGAAGCTGTAATAATGACGCTTTGTTTGAACCCATATTAGCAACTAATAATCATGACAGGAATAAAGATATATTGCATTTATTTTATGTACACTGTGAATGTAACAAAATAATTAATAGAACCTGTAAAATATTTAACAGTCAACCCCTACTTTAGTAAAGTTGATAGAAGCAAATTTTTTGAAGTATGGTAAGTAAATGCATCAGTCATTAAAAGGCCAGTTAGTGCAAGTTATGATCGGTATCGTCACTTAGCAAGATTGATGGCAAAAACATGTTAAAGAACAGAATAAAATTTCAGGAAATATGGTAGAGTAAACGCTTCAGTTGTTGGTGACAACTGTACCAGCATATTTCGTTCCTAAAGCTTCAATTTTTAGTGCCTAGCCAGATAATGGACTTTTACATTCGTCAATATAGTGAATACTACGAAACTCAAAAATGCACGGTTTGAAATTTGCTCGAACCCATGAGTTAATATCGATTGACTTAGATCAACAGAAAGAATCCCGCAAATGGGTTCTACTAAAAATATAAGAAGATCCAATCTTCCTTCCTAGCATAACATGGACTGATGAAGCGAATAAGGAAAGCTTTCTCCAAACTTAGCGGAGTAGAAATTCAAAATGTAGGAGATTGCCTGCGCCGTAGATTGTTGTTGTGCCTGCTATTAGCACATGTAATGCATTTACTCTAAACATTTACCAATGCTCATCTAAATAATTCTTTTTAATTTAATGTTTATACAACTATTAGATCTGACATTAGCAAGCTAATTCTTTATTTAATTTACATTTAGAATATGCATTATTCTCTTTCTTAAATCCTGACTAAAAGCACATATGTAAATCAAATAAGTATAACACCCAATAAAATCCCATATCCAAACATAGTAACAGTGTTTATTTATCATTAGCTTAAGCAAAACAAAGCTTTGTTAATTCTGGTTGTTTATTGGTAATAAATAATCGATTACGTGATTTTGAATGAACGCAAAAAACGCAAAAAAAGTTACAGAGAAAGAAAGGAAACATGTAAGACCAAATTCAGAGTAGAGGAAAACCACAAGATCCATTTCAAATGACAACTTATAAGTTATCCTTGATCTACCAGTAGTAATTACTAGACCACTGCCTCAAATGAAATGACAAAAAAAGCTAGGATATAGAATGTCATTTCATTCGTAGAGAGTGAAGCCCAGTTTACCCCTTTTACCTGAAGTTAATACAGCAACATGTTAAAAATATCGTCCTCTATTAAAAATTACATTGCTGTAAAAGGTTCTCGGGGTAGAAGAATCGGCATATATTAATTATCATAAACAGAAATTTTGCATCAGCGCACCCTTTTCTTTGTAGTCGGCTCACCTGAACGCGATTATTTTTTCACCAAAGGCGTCAAAGGGTATTTCATTTCTCTTTTTTAACAAAGTGCCAACGTCAAAAGCAGTGAAGTGGAAAGACCTTTGGAAATAGAAGGCCGCTGGAATTTTTCTAATTATTTCCAACAAGAATGGTAACAATTTTGCCTCGGCACGCTAGATATAGAATTTACGTACAATTCCGGTTAATATGTAAACCACGCGGCGCCTGTTAAGAAGAACTTTACGTAACGGGTAAAGCGGAACGTGTTTTATTAGGCTAATCAAGATTATCCTAAGCTTCGCACCTATAAAATTGTAATAACTGTAATTTCCATATGGAAGTGCCAAAAAAGAAAATAGTAGGGATAAAAATTCATCCTCTTGGTGACTTCCCTTTTACGCTCTCTGCTTATCAGCTGGCATTACATTTACATTCTCATTATGTCGAATTTATTCGTCTAGACAAATTGAACTTTCTCCGTCTCAGTTTTTTTTTATGAAAAAATTTTGTTGGATCTTTCACACAGTGTATTTGCGCTTGAACGGAATTTAAAAAAATTAGTGGTAGTAGTAGTAGCAAAATAAACGCTAGTCTGCTGCAATGTGTGATTGATGATCTTAAACTGTTGATTCAAAATTTCGAACCTAAGTAAAAAGGTGCGTAATAGGTACAATTTATGTATTAGGAAAAAAGTAAAAGAAATATACTTTTGCTAGTAGGAAGTGTAAGCCTAACTGCCGGTCTCCACAACCGAAAGCATCTGTCAATTTAAAGCAAAAATTCCTCAGACGATTTGACCGCTTCAGGTGTTGCACGTGTTGCTCTGCAGGTCTCAAATCAAACGTTAATGCTTTAGTTAATACCGTGTACAAACAATTGTGAAGTGTACCAAGGCTAAAGTAGAAGACAGCGGTAGGAAGATAAGTTTGCTTGTTTTCCTTTTGTCGTATAAGTATTCTTTTTTTTCCTTTTTTCATATTTATAAAATTCCTTCGAGGTTTGGTTTTACATATCTTCACGCGTATGCGGCGCGTGGAGGGGATTTTTGACCTTGCAGTCTGAGATGGACCTTTCAAGTAATGGCCCTAACACTTCTGTAAACGGAGGTGTTCGGGAAGATTCGGTAAAGTGTAATGTTTATACCGATCCTAATATTTATTTGCAGACACAGACCTTTGCCGCTAGAAGACTGAAAAATGTTGATTAACTTTGAACCATTAGATCCAGCACACTGTAGTGCCTTTTTGCAAAATTACCTCTTTATGAAAATTGAACTTCTACTAATTAGCTGCATATCATATATGTAGCTCATTCATTGTTTATAGTACTTAGAAAAGATACATTAATGTTAATATAATAAACCAAATTCCCAATAATTTTTATTAATACAACACTGTGCTTCGTAGCGATTCTGGGTTGAAGCCGTTGAAAGATAAATAAAAATTCCTATGTCAGAGACAAATACGCAATGGAACGGTTAGCAACGGTTGTTCTGGTGTTGCGCCGGAAATATCCCGCTTTTGCATCACAATGCAGATACCGTAACAGTAACTTAAAATTACAGTTCATAATGCCACACAAACGGTAATTTTAACTCGCTGCTGCATATGCATTTAGGCCGCAAAAAAACGCAGATTCACCGCACACAACAGTGGTTATTAAACTTGTGCACGTACAATATTTAGCGAAATACAGGGAGAATAAAAGAAACTCACGTCCGCTTATACATGAAAACCAAGATGACCTTGACGTTAATAATGAGGTATAAATGCGAAAGTAAATTAACGGTTATGTTACATCCAAAGAGCGTCGTCGCTGTATCCTGCGCAATCACGGGGGAACGACGAATCTACTCAATTAGCTTTAGTATCTTCCAGTTTTCCTATGTGTTTAACATTAGCTATTATTCGTTAATTAGCTGCGAAGATCTGACTAATTTGCAAATAGGAAAACAATTTACAGATACAATATAATATTCAGAACAAATAGTTGAACAACATTGCCTAGTTCATCACGACTTGCCACTTATACCTTTCAATCACATGCATGTACACTATAGATTACTTGGATAAAAAGCAAGTCATTTTATTATTTTATTTGCGTGGTGACATATTTATTAATCGTGAATTTACAAATCCTTACACTGCTGATACACGCAACATATGAGTAGTTATAATAAGATTATTGGAAGAATATATGCTACATCCCTCCATTGAGATTTATACACTTTTGCATGCATTTGAACCAATTCTCGAAAAATTTTATCCACTCTGAAGATGATATCTACAAAACATAGTATTCAAAGGCTTTAACAGCTTCTTTAGGTGATAAAAGTCATTGTCCATACATGTTTGTTTGACATTCCGGAACAATAAGTCGGGTGAATGCGAGCAATGAGGCATTAATCCGATGATGCAACATTGTCAATTGTTTTTCCTGGTTTCATCAATGACTTCTGCCGTACAAGTAGCTGTATACCATTCGTTTTAAACATGCAGTTACAAAACAAATTGTAGCAAATAAAAATTCTGGAAATAATTCAACTACGTCTCACAATTCGTTAATTTCATAACTTTGAACAATTAAAGAATAACGTTAAATTACCGTAAATATCATTGTCAAAGTTTGATGGATATCATGAAAATTGATAAAATTTCGTGACACATTTAAATCACTTATTCATGTAATCAAGCAAGGGTGGATATTCAACAATTTCATTACTTATGGGTATCATTCGCGGGTAGTACTGCTACATTCAATAGAATTTTCGGCAAAAAATTACAATATTGCGTGGTCAACGTCAATGCCAAAGGTTAACACAGTCATAGGTACTACAACCACTTTGTCATTTCACAAAGACAAATGGAATTCGAAATCAACTAGAAAAGTGCTGGAAGATTATAAAATAAAAAATATCATAAATTCTGTTAACTCCAGATGACAAGGAATGTGAAGAAACATTTGAAAATACAATGAGAAGGCACGATGGTGGTGCGTTTATAGCCAGGATTTCTTTCAAAGAATCTATATCAAAAGGGGTTTTCAAATTACACTGTACTATTCAGGCTTCATCGCCAGAGAAAAAATTTGGATTAAGGCCAGTATTTAAAACTCAATACAGAGACTTCACGTAGGAGTATGAAAACTTGAGTCACATGTTTTGTAATACATTGGAAAATCTCAAACAAGAAGAACTACAATATTTCCTTCCGCATCATGGTGTATTAAGTGAAAGTGGTCCCACCACAAAGTTAAGAATTGTATTTGACTTCAGGTACTGGTTGGTCATTCAACGATCTTTAGTATACCGGTGCAAATATTCAAGAAGGTCTATTTGGAATCATTTTGAAATTCGGACAGCACAGATTTTCAGTTTGTTCGCAATATTACCAGTATTAGAACAAATCGTTTCCATTTTAATGTCTGCTAGATTTGAGTTAGACAAATGGATATCAAACAATGGGTAAATCTTAAAAACGGTACAATCACTGGTTGTTCATGAAAATATACTAGACTTCGCGACTCATGAAATTACCAAGACTATTTTTCAAAAACAGTGAACCACAACAAGGAAATATAACTAAAAGGATAATTTTGTCAGATATATCCCAGATTTTTGATCAATTAGGACTTCTCAACCCAGCAATAATAACGGCAAAGTTTATGTAATGTAGCAACTTTGGATTAACAAATTATCATTCCGCAATAGCAAATGTTTAGAAAGCATTTGGTTAAGTTGAACAATCTACGAATTTCTAGGTATGTAGCAGTAGTAGAAGATATAAAGGTAATGGAAATCCATGGGTTTACTGACGGATCGGGAGCAACCTATGGTGCGCGCATTTATGTCAGAGCAACTAATTCGTAAGGTAAAGTTTGTGTGATATTGTCACGCTCAGAGTCGAAGGTACCTCCTGTGAAAGTTGAATAATATACGGAAGACTCTCCTCAAAAAGGTTTTCATAGTAATTATATTAACAGATCATCAACAAACATCTTCATTCAAACAAACGATAACACTACTCAGAGTAAATACCAGTTATCTTCCCTGTACCTGCAAGTTACGGATAGAATCGGTAAAATTTTGAAAAAGCAATACTTTAAAACCATCTTCAAACGCCTCTCAAAGGTTTCAGAAATTCTTCCGTCTCCCAACGACAAATTTCTTTCCTTAGCGAGTAAAGGTGTTTATGTAATTCGAGTTGCGACGTTGCGTGCAGTTTGTCATTGGCGTTACGTTCGGCGGCAAGCTAAGTCTCCCATGTGTGTAACTCGCCACGTAGGAGATGGGCAGAGGGCAACGGGAGTACTGGCCAGTACGTAGCTAGTAACCGAGTGGAGAGCATCGTAGCGACGTTCAGCGTAAAATATCTAGATATTTGGTTAGCATTTCATTTTACAGGTGTCCTTTTTGGTATATTTTGTTACTGTGCAATTTTAAGAGTATTTTTTTCATTTATTTCATTACCGCCCTGCTTTAGAAGTGTTGGTTTTAGTTTATATTGTTACTGTACTGTTTTAGAAATGTCTTTTTTCGTTTATTTCGTCACTGCCCTTTTTAAGAAGTTTCATTTTCGGTTTATTTTGTTAAGTACTCTCATATATTTGGAGCATTCTTTAGAGTTTATATTTCATTTTATAATTTTATAATATATTTGATCCTTATTTAATATTTACTTGTTTCGTATTCTTTCGTTTTATTTTAGTAGTTCTTAGTTTATCATTTTCAGCGCAGATGAAACGACGTACATTGAAGGAAGGTGCGTTGTTAATCCTCCAATGTCATTTTTAGTAGCTACTAAAATCAGATTGCGTGTCACTGCAAACGATATTACCGACATTATCATTAACAGCGTAAAAAATGTAGCTGGTGATGACTGCTTAAAAGTTCTACTCTTTCTCTCAGATTCTGCAAACGTAATGTTAAAAACAGGTAACGAGCTTTAAAAACGTTCCCCAAACATGTTACATCTAACATGTGTTGTGCATGGAATACGATGTTAATTCATTAATTAACTCATTTAAAAAGATTTTATTGAAAGCACCAACTAGGATAAAGTTATATAAAGAAATGTGCCGCTAGAACCTGTATTAACACGATGAGGTACTTAATTAGAAGCCGCATTTTTTTGATACCCAACACGTATTTTAAAACCTTTTGTAGAAATGCCTTTCGGGTGATGTCGTGTAGTTAATATTTTACTACTTCCTGTGGAACGGAGAATTCTACGAACAAGCGAGTGGCGCTGCAATGGGATCTCCTTTGTCACCTGTAATCGCCAACATCTTTATGGAAACGTTCGAACAAGAAGCCATCGAATCTAGCAGGATGAAACCTAAATGCTGGTACAGATATGCAGATGACACTTTTGTCATATGGCCAAACGGACCAAAAACTCTAGAGGAATTCCTGCAACACATCAACAGACAACACGCAAACATTAACCTCACCATGGAAATCGAAGAAGACGACACCTTACCATTCCTAGATGTCCTAGTGGTGCGCAATGACAGCAGCAAACTGGACCACAGTGTACACCGCAAGAAGACCCACACAGACCGGTACCTGCTTGCAACATCTCACCACCATCCTCAACAGAAGAGATCCCTCATCAACACTTTATTAAGAAGAGCGGAGAAAATCAGCGACAAGCATCACAGGAATAGCGAAATACAACACGTCAAAAACGCCCTGCAGAAAAACGGCTACAGTACAAAAGATATATGGAAGCCACGAGAGCAGAGAAAAGACGAATACCAACAACAACCAGCAGGATACGCGTACCTTCCATACATAGCCGGAGTCACCGACAGGCTAAAAAAGACCCTAGGGGAGAAAAACATCACCACCCGTTTCAACACGGTGACCAAAATCGACCAGCTACTCCCTCCTAACAAGGACGTGTTACCAAAACTACGAGCAAAAGGCATATACGAACTGAAATGCCAATGTGGAAAAAGCTGCATCGGTCAAACAGGACGGAGTATTCAGTGCAGAGTAAAAGAACACGAGAGAGACGCACGCCTTAGGCATATTGAAAAATCTGCAGTAGCAGAACACCTGCACCAACAAGGGGACCACCGCATAAGCTACAGCGACGTTAAGGTATTAGCCAGGACCAGCCACTACTACCCGAGGATAATACGCGAATCCATAGAAATAATGAAGAACACCAACGACTTCAATCGCGAAGATGGATACAAGATCAGCAACACGTGGAGGTTAGCACTACGGAGTCGTCATACAACGAACGACGCGATTCAGCGGAACGGAACGGTTATGGATCTGCAAAGCAGAACGGTTATGGATCAGCAAAGCAGAACAAAAATAGGGTATATAACGAGCAGCAAAAGACAACAACAGCAGTCTTTAGAAATCTTCTGAAGAAGCTGACAGAATGGTCAGCGAAACGTCAAGTTAAATATTAACTACACGACATCACCCGAAAGACATTTCTACTATGGATTACGGTCGTGAAAGCCTACACTCAACTTTAAAACCTTTTGTATTAAAGTTGAAACGAGATGCTTTCAGTGTTACAGCAGTCCATGCATTAATTGTAAAACAAAATTTAATCGATCAATTAGAATTTATTAATAAATATTTCTCAAGCGTAACAAAAGCGAAGTTTCTAGAAAACAAAAATTTTAAATTTACTGAATCCCTTCAACACTAAGAGTAATTTAAAAAGTATAGAGGGATCGTTTGGCGAAAAGATATGGAACAAAATTAATGCGGTTTTACAAAGAAATGTGCTATTAAAAAAAATCTCCAATAACACTTTTACTACCTAGAATGAATGTTTAAAATAGAAGGATTTAATTGCATACTTCCATTTCGCACCAGTTGCTTCATGTGACGTAGGAAGATCTTTCTCTAGATTTGAAAATATATTAACTTACTAACGAAACCAATTTACAACAAACAATTTAGAAAAATATGTCGTAGTTAATTCCTGTTACAATCGTATCGAAAACGTACTTGACGATTAACAAAATATAACTTTCAATTTATCTACGCTACTGCATATACCCGATCGACGCTTGGCTGACTAGCACTCGCTAGCAAACTGTATCGAATGTCCACACTCTACTTATAGCATTAGGTTTATTAAGCATTGCAGATTGAGGGAAGTAGGCAGAAATAAAGGTCCATTAACGACAGCTGAACTAGCTAAGGCTACTGAGGTTTTGGTAAAATCTACTCAACAAGAATTTTTTCCTGAAGATATGGAAAATTTAAGAAAAATGTGAGTTGTACTTTATAAAAGTCGATAGCAGTTATCAAATCTATTCTTAGATTGCAAGAATTGGTGTGAGATTACACGTATAACATACGTCGTTGTAGCAAACTTTCGTTCAAAGGTCAGCACGTAAAATTACTCAAACTTCCACTAGTTTCGGTTAGAGCAAAATATTGGCCACTAACAGAAGGAAGCTTAGTAAGGATGAGTGTATACCAATATATTAAGTGCACTTATGGGCGTGTGAGCAAGGAAGACTGTAAACCAATGTACTAAGTGCTTTAAAACTAACCCAATTCATGCGCAACCACTTACGGGTGTATTGCCTAAGCAAGACGCTTCACCTGTTTTGCCTTTTACAGCAGCTGGCTTTAAGCTGATGCCTTTACAATTAAAGATCGAAAGTGAAAGGTCTGCAAATATGTTAAATGTTAAATCTGTCTATTTGTATGTTTTTAAAACAAACTTATAATCTGGAGATTTAGTACTGATTAAGAACGAGGAGGAGCTGTTTCCGTGAGTTGGGGGTATTCCAAGAATGGCATCCATACGAACTTCCTTCGGAGTGGTTAAGAAAACCTTTCCAAGAATTTGTCCACTTCCGCTGGAAAAAAAAAAAACAGAAATCACTGTATTAGTGTCAATTATATATTCAATGTACTTACTTTTTATTTACTAATGTAATGTTTTGTCCCCATTATTTTGAAATGAACTGCGTTTAACGCGGGGGGCATGTTCGGCTTCATATTTTTTATGTATGTACGTTATTTGTATATATGTTTAAAACACTTAGTCTGCACATATTCAAACATACAAAAACAGGCGCAATCCATATAGCTATAATGTGAAAGTAAGCTCTCAACAGTCACGTAAAACACACATAAAACGCATCAGCACTGTGTAAAGTTGTTTATTTGCAATTAAATACAAATCTGAAAAGTAAACATAAATCCTCTTTTTCTAAAATCACCAATAACCATATACATATGCAGGAGGTCAAAGCACGGTAAGCTGAGACAATTTTTTATTTTTATTATTTGAAAATTTTGTAATTCTCACATTTATTTGTTACTGAAGCTTTTATGTCCCAACAATATTTTGATTCCTAGACTATGCAGTAACTGCACCGATACTTCATAAGTCAATTTACTAAAATAAATGCATTGCGTACTTTTAATCTGTTAAAACTGAATTAATGATTATTAAAAAGATAGACTTTCTGTCACTTGGAAGTACATAGTCCTTTTGTTAGAGAATTGCCGTAATGACCATATAGATGACTCTGACTAAATTCGTATGTTTATTTTTGATTGTAAGATGCATGTCATTATCTTTGTTGGACAAATAGTAATAACTGTGCGCAAATACAAATACAGTATACTAGTATACTCCATGTTACCGAATTCATTTATTTGCAATAACTGGTTGTATAAAGATACAGTAGTAATATAATGAAACTGAGCAGTAAGCAAAACGGAAAACTTGTAATTATACGTGGAATTACTATGCATTTTCGGGTTGCGGCAGAATGCTGCGCTAGACAGATGGTTCCCGAATTCCAGCAATGTAATTCAATCCTCCGGCATTCTTTGACCTCCAACGTAGACATTTTAACGTTCCTTCCTTTCGTTACTTCTTTTTAATATAGATTCCTACATGTAGAAGGGAGGGAATTATTAAAGAGACCACCGCTGCCGTCGCATAATCGTTGTCGTTCCCATTTAAGGACAGAGGAAATATAAATATATTGAATGCTCTCCGAAATATTGATGTTTACTTTCACTTTGTTATTCTTTCCTTTTTAATAGTATATGAATACATATATTAAATAAGGTACATAATATCTTCGTATCATTCCTCAAGTAAATATGTATATGGAATAAAAATTCATGGAAAATATTTCGTTTTGCGTATCGTAATGAAAGATAAACAAACATACCAACATAAAATTTCCTAGGCGCTTGACAAAGGTTTATGAAGGAATTGCTGCTGTCTTTATTTGTAATATTTTTGGATTGATGGAACAAAATCTACTTTGTTTTTGCAGGTTTGTTGTTTAACAACGAAAGGTTCCCGAGTGCCAATTTTAGATTTTAACGAAACTAGGTGGAAATGTAGAGCGTATTAAAGTACATTCATAGCAATTTTTCTTATCTGTCGAAATTCACTTTGAAAGGGAAAACACCTCTTTGAATTTTGGGGGATTTTCGGTTTTCTTAGTATTCCAATATAGAACGAAAAAAGATAGGAGAAAGGGATAAATGGAAAAGTTGCATCATATATAAGGCTATTTTAAAATTCGTAGTTGACGTGTACACAGCTGCAGATTCACGTTTTCCACGAAACTCGTTCATTAAAACTTTTCGCAATTAGCATTTTATCCTAGTTTTGA
>CACRWG010004480.1:0-29715 GCA_902654985.2 Oryctes borbonicus
CGGAGCATCTCAGAAGAGCTCGAAACAGGGCACTAGGTGCAGCCAGACAGTTGTATCCCATTCTTGCAAATTCCCACCTCAACCCTAAAACGGGCGTCATGCTCTACAAGGCACACATACGCCCGATCCTCACCTACGCCAGTCCCGTCTGGGTCACGGCGGCACCCACCCACATTACCTCCCTCTCGACCGTACAGAATCGCTGCTTGCGATTAGTACTCCACGTATCCCGATACACCTCGCTGGCTACGCTGACACACCTGAGCGAGACCGAGCGGCTGCAGGAATTCCTGGCACGTCTCAACAAAAACTTCTTCCGGAAGACGCTAACCAGCGAGAATCCCGCGATGGAGAACGCCACCACCCGAAGAACAGCTTCGGGATCGAGGCACAAGACCACCTACGACCACCTGAGTAGGCTGGCATGAGTATCCCCATAGCGCGTACTAACGCCTTACTAACTCGTACGTTTCTGTTTTAGCAACCGAGGAGGGAGTCCACCAAGAAGACTCCGAGACCCAAACAACTAGAACCGAGGACCCCAGGAAGATCATCAACCCGATGGAACTGGAAGAAGCAGGACTAGGATCCAGAAGAACCAACGCAAGGGTGGTGAATGTGTTCATTCGTGTGTATGGTCTTGCAGAATCGACGGGCGATTCTGCTGCGACCGTGTATGATGGTTCCCATAGGGATGTGGAAACAGTACGGCACGCAAGTTCGTCGACCCCCTGCCGGCCGGCTGTAACAAGAATTATTACCGATGACCGTGGTGTTGTAGTGTTGCACTCTGCTTCCTGAGTTATCGTTGTTGCTATCGTAGAAGTCATCGAGTGCTGGCCGACGGCGTCCGTGCAGGGTTTAGCGTATGTGGGTAATAAAACACAGGGGAAAAGAAATAAAATAAGTCTTTATTTTATTATGGCGTCTTTGTCTTTGGATATCGTACGGCATGAGACGTAACCTGTCGTTTTACATCCTCGTACCGTCGGCATATAATAATAGTTAAGGGTGTGCTAGCTCTAGTTGCGGGTATGTGATGCGGTTTATCAACGCTTTCGATCGGCCGGCTTATGACCGTCTTGCGTTCGTCGAAATAGGGCGGGAGTGTTGGTAAAAGTATAAGGCCGTTGTAAAACAACACAAATTTCCATCTTGTCTGAGGATGTTATAACATCTAAATTTAACGTCTTGATGAGGTTTGTACAAAATTTTGCGCAAAACAGCTATATGGACATTGTATTTCAATACCTCATAATCTAAATGTGGACGTTTTGAAACACAGTGATTTAATGTGCCTAATTATAATAATCCCTCAAACTATCAGAAATCGGCGGCAAAAACAAAACTAATACAAACACATGAACCATTAAAGCCTCTTACCGATGCTTCAAATCATCATAGTTTCATTCCGACTGGGAACTGCAGCTGTCTACTGCTAAATTCTGTATTCTTATGCTAGCTTCACGATACCCTACGTGAATACTGTTTTAAGAAGTAAATATATTTATATGTACAATTGTACATATCTTTATCATAGGGTATCGTAAAGCTAGAATAAGAATACAGAATTTAGCAGTAGACAGCTGCAGTTCCCAGTCGGAATGAAACTATAATGATTTGAAGCATCGGTAAGAGGCAGTAATGGTTCATGTGTTTGTATTAGTTTTGTTTTTGCAACCGATTTCTGATAGTTTGGTCAGTGGTTAATTTCGATTAACATATGCATACAACAATTTAACTGTACGTATGCTTGACACATATTTATAACCGGTTCTCTGTTATTTCCATGTTGTAAATTTTCGGATGAAGACGACAGATTTATTTTGCATTCAATTATTACATGAGGTAAGCGACAACAGAACCTTCAAATTGGAGCAACCAACAAACAAACGGTTAGAAAATCTCCACAGGCGCCGTCAAACTGATAATTAGCTTAACGTTTTACTGAGCACTAATTTGTAATGCGTATGTCGCCAACGATTTCAACTGATTTGAAGTCGTTGCAGAAACAAACCTATTGTAAACGCTATTTAATCCAGGCACAATTTTTATCTTCACAATTCTCCACAGAATTATGTGTCCTGTAAAACGGGCGTATTTGTATTTATATTAATACCACCGCAGATTACCAATTCAATCGGTGGGAAATAAAAATTATTAGTTTGAAAATTCTGGCGGGAAATTCACATCATTAGGTATTTGAGATTTATATTTCCAAAATAAACATTATATTTTGTAGGAAACGTTTTCCTGTAAAAAATAGTTTCTGGTGTACGAAGGGCTATTTTTTGTCGATATTAAGATTGTCAAATTATACATTAATGTGTTAACGTAAATAAGACGTTGAGCTTTTTGAAAATCGAATACGGGATTAAATGAAAGGTTTTATTTCCTGAAAATAAAACATTACAACGAAATATAGATCTCATGTTGAACTTGAAAATTTCTATTAGTTTTGTAATATGAAATGTATGCTTACATTATATATTGCCATTTTGTATAAACTTCTGTGAAATGTTCATAGGCTACAACGATCTATTAATACTTTTTTCTAATTTCTGTCAGTAGAAAGTAAGTCACTAGTAGTATGATACCTTCCGCTTAGTAGGTTCTGTGCAACGCAGCTGATGACTCCGGTTATCTTGGGTGTTAGTTGGGATTGTAGCAGCTTGGATACGCTAATAACATCTACTGAGCTCTGAGTACAATACTAACACAAGTCAAAATGTTACAAATTTGAGTTATCGTAAATTTTCTATTTGTCCAGTTATTTCCTTGAATGTACAATATCTCAAGATAAGGTCTACTGAAGAGACATAAATAGGTAAATAGCTAACGATTATTGCAAAGCAAATTAATATAAGGGTTACTAAGTTTATTCAGAGTAAATTTAAATTAGATGTCATCGTTTTAAAATGTAAATCTTGTATTTCAAAATGAAAATTATGTTTACATCACGTAATGTTACTCACTTCAAACTTTTACGATATTAACCTTACCTTCTTTGGCTTTGATTGGAAATAGTTCTTAGCATCCAACATTTAGAGTTAATATAAAAACGTCAACGCCAATATCTGTATTGGCAAGCAAGCAATATTGAACACAGAAGAAATATGTGATGCCATTTAAAAGACCCGGTGTTTGAATTCGGCAAAGTTCGCTGCCCAATACGGAAGATCCGGCATACCATCATAGTTTCTAGACGAAGTAAATATCTCTATATTTAGGTAACTGAGGGCAAAATTATGAATATCGCGAAACCTATATTACATTGGTTTATCTTGCACGGAGAAACGAAACACGTTCCATTTAAAATAATGAAGTTGATGCCCGATTATGTCGACCACGCTGTATACATACTTAGAAATGTCTTTAACTCTTTCAAGCACGGAATTTTTAGGAGAAAAGGGTTCTAGATATACAGATTTTTTTATGAATTTTGTTATAAGAAAATATAAAATTTGAGGATATTACGTAATACAATAAATAGCTATAAAGAAGATTTTTTCCTCCGGGTCCAATTGTTATTACGAAATAAGCAATGTTTCACAATGCTGTTCATTGAAAAATGTTTAGTATAAATTTTACAAAGGTATCGTTTATCTTATGTGGAATACGGTATGAAAAATAACATATTTTATGAAATAAGTCTCTTCCTTAATTTTCCACTCAGCTTAGGATGAACGAAAGTTATAAAACAGTATAGAATAAATTAATTGACGACCAACTAGTAGCTCGTGTAAAATTGATATTTGAGGTGAATTCAAAGAGATTCCGAGCTACTGTTTATTGTCGTTATTATTCCCAATTAAACTAAACTAGTGAAAACCAACAGAATACCAATGTTTCTGAGTGTCTATTATCAGAACGTCAGAGGTCTTAATTCTAAGCTGTATACATTTTATGCAAGTTGTTGTGATGATATCATTGTTTTGTCTGAGACTTGGCTTCATGGAGCTGTTGTGAACTCGGAACTATTCCTCTCTTCCTATAACGTAAATGTAAACTGAATGGAGTTGTATTTCTTGTTTGCGCAATTTATATTCCACCTGATGTTTCATGTGATGATTTTTAACTCTTTACTAATACGTTTGAGCTGATGTTCAGTAATGAATCCGTTTTGGTTATAGGTGGCTTTAATGATTCTCTTTCGTATCTTTGTGATATATTGGCATTAAAGCAGTTTAGTAATGTTATGAATTTCAACAATACTTAGATCTTGTTTTATCGAATATGGATGGCACTCTAGTGGTTTCCAAATCAGATTTTCCTTTTGTACCTGAAGATGTGTATCATCCAGCCTTAGATGTCAACGTTGAAGTTTTTGTTACTCCGGAACCTGTTACTTTTCCATATGCAGAGAACTGGGTATCATTGACTGGTCGTTTCTGGAATCATTCGTGGATGTGGATTTAGCTGTTGAACGCTTTTATACTGCTCTTTATGATATCTTTGATAGATCTGTACTGAAAAGCATTCGGAGTAAATCGTCATTTCCACCATGGTTTACCCCTGAGATTAAACGTAATTTGAAACTTAAAGACTACTATAGGACGCAGATGGTGTAATATTTCGAACGAACGTTTTTATTGTGAGTACAGAAGACTTCGAGCGCTTGTTAAGGTTCTGATTGCTGACCCCCATGATCAATATCTAAGAAATGTTGAATATAATGTTAGAGAAAATCCCGCTGATATCTGGAGATATGTGAACCAAAAACGTGGAACATCTAGGATCCCAGGTGTACTTCATGATGATGATAATGAATACTCTAATCCAAAAGATATTGTCGAAGCATTTGCGGATATTTTCTCCAGTTATTATACTGATGACACATTTACGAATTATTATGAGGACTCCATGTCCTTTGGTCCGTCTTTTGGTTTCTCTTTTGTATCCGAGGATGATTTAATCTACACTATGTCGCGATTTGTTGAAAAATTTACTGCTGCGGAAGATCAAATACCTAGCTTTTTAGTACGCGATAGAAGATATCTTTTTGCGAGGCCTCTTGCGATTCTTATTAAGCTTTCCATTAAAACTGGTTGTGTCCCAGAGCGTTGGAAGCGACCTCGTGTAGTTCCTGTGTTTAAAAGTGGAGAAAAACAGCTTCTTAGGAACTATCGTCCAATCTCGATTTTAAACAACTTCGCCAAGGTTTTTCAGCAGATAATATACAAAGTCTTATACAGTAACACTTGCTCCTTTATCTCACCAGATCAACACGGATTTGTACCTGCACGGTCAACTGTTACTAACTTGACATCTTTCACGTAATGGCAGATGGATGTGGTTACTTACACTCGTATATTACACGCAACCATGGCACTTTATAGAATGAGAGGCATCGAGTAGGTAGGAGTCGCAAGGTTAAGGATCTTGGAGTTCTCTCCTCGAGTGATTTTAACTTTTCGAAACATATTTCCAATGTGTGTGGAGAGGCAAGTAGGATGGCTGGCTTTGTTGTGCGTACATGTAGACATTTCAGTGAAGTGAATATGACTAAGTCATTGTATCATGCATATGTGTTATCAAGGTTGGAATATGTGAATTTGATTTGGTACCCGTATCGAATTTGTCACTGCATGCAGTTGGATCGCAGGCGTTTTCTGAAGTACCTATCTTTCCGATTGGATGGTATTTACGCGGAAAGGGGATGTGACCAAAAGTTTTTACTTGAGCGCCAGATGATGAGTTCACTGACATCTAGACGAGAATTTAGTAGGGCCAAATTTCTGCGGGACAGAATTGACGCCTCGTACTTGCTGTCGCGTGTGTGCTTCTATGTTCCGCGTGCTACATCTAGATACACTTTAACGTTTTATCCAGTCGTGCCCAGGAACGGATATATTGAGGTATACACTTGTATCAATTATGTGTAGGACTGCAAACATTGTCTTTGAAAACGTGTTTTGTTAGTGACTGTAAACTCGTGTTGTATTATATTTATATCTCTTTACTGCATGTATTATTATTATGTTTTTCTTTATATTTACCCTGTTAGATCCTGTTAAGATGGTAATGCGACATTTACAATATATGCACCTGCTCAATTTAAAAGCAGAAACAGGCGAAATTTAGAAATATTGCTAACGAAGTAGACTCATTTATAAAAATATGGATTAACATTATACACAACTGAACATTGTTTAGAAATTCCACTTATTTTCAAATATCCATTTTCAAAAAAGAAATGCTATTAAAGAAGTTTGTTTTTGTAGTAGAAGAGCATTTAAATATATATACTGTTTTTAGGTGCTTGCTATATGGTGATACGCTTTAGTTATTTTCGGGTACTTACTATATTTTGAAGTGGTACTAATTTTGTTTGATTCTTTGGAAGTTATCTTTTTATTCTTATTTTCGTACAGTTTTATACGTACGGTTTTCTCTAATATGGGCTGCATTCACAAATGGTTCACAAAGTAAAATGGCAGAATTGTTTTTCTTTTTTATTGTGAACATTAATAATAATCGTTCCTCTTCCTCCATAAAAAGAAGAAAACATGGAGGGCACCTCTTTACTATAAGAAATTGTAAGAATTGCAGCTTAAGCACGCATCCCTGCAAACGATTTCCCCATGAATATTGTACTATTATTAATAGAAAATTTTTATACACTGGAAAACATTAATGGAAACTAAAAATAGATGATGTGAATGTTGTACAATCTATTCTACCCAGCAAATTCATTATGAACAAAGAAAATAATCGTCTAAACAATAAATAAAAGCTAATGTGAGCTCTAATGTACTAATTTTATTTGAGAAAAATCAAAACTGTTGTTAAAGAGTTTCACTTCTGGTTGTTTCACTATTCTGTGGTAGTAGGTATACTATGCCGGTTCTAGACCACTCTCAAGGTCATTTGTGTCCCATAACTACATATTCAAGATGGCGTCCGCGGTTTGATTCGCGGCTAAGTTCACGCCATTATTAGCGGCTGATTACAAAAGAACATTGGCCTGTGGGACATGGCCCCCACGGTTTAATTTCGCGGTTTAATTCCCGGTTTAATTCGCGGCTAAATTCACGCCCTAATTAGCGACTGATCACAAAACAACATTGGCCTGTGGCAGATGGCCTCCGCGGTTTAATTCGCGGCATAGTTCGCGGCTGATGACGTAGTAGTTTTATCTAATTACTTCCTAAATTTTTTCTTGGAACTGATGACGTAGCAGCCTAATTATTATATTCTTAGAAGCCATATTAGAAATTGAGGATTATCTTTAATGACATGCTTAGATATGTTTATTTATATAATGATATAATGACTCTAAGATGCTAACAGACGAAGAGTTATCGGAGGCATACGATAGTAATATACGGAGGACCATAGAGAAGGACGTACAGATGATGGAGCGGGTAGTGTACGACATGAAAAAGATGGGCATTGAAATGCAAGTCAAATAAATTTGAAAAAAGTTGAACTCCGTATTCCTAAGAATCCAACATCTCCAACGTTACTACCCAGGATATTACATTTATTGGAAAGCGTTCGCTTATATTTTGTTAATTATCCAAAATGTTTGATTAGGTAATATATGTAAATTCTAAGCGTTTATACGTGCTCTAATTTAGGAATAAAATGTCTTTCTTTGTGCTAATATATTGTTTTATTTAATTAAAGATCGTCTTTAAAACTTATTATGGTAAATAGTAATTTCCCATTGTTTTATATCGAACTACAATCATGTGTTCATTTTGAACTTTGATAGATGCAGAAGAGAAGTAACCGAAAGAGTAAGTTTCCTGTATCGTTATTCTTAGTGACAAACAACTAAATTAGGATAACTACATACTCTATACTACATTTCACGATTTTAAGGCGACCAAAATATCTTAAGTTATAATAATACACGTCTGAACTTGTTTAATACTCGTTATTCAACAAAGATAAATTATTGTACATACAATATTTTAACATGAAGACCTAGACATAGCAGGGAGTGAGCCTTGTTACGAACGAGACTTGAGAACTACATTGAAGAGTTGCAAAATTAAAAAACCAGAGACGGAGAAAATCTTGAAGAAAATTGACGGAAATCGGGGGAGATTGGATGAAGTAAGCGATCATCTCATACCACTAATCCCCGTATATATCCTACGCAATAGATTACATCTAATATTGTTGGAGCAAAAATTGCTCGAGAGAAAAAAGCCAAACTTCAAGACTGCCTGCCTCCCTGCCACGCTCTATCCACTACTCCACAGCGGATGATCAGGTTTTATATTAGCATATAACGTAATGTTGTTTTACATGCGGAAAATAGAGAAAGTTTCAACATTTTTATGCTTTTGGGAGTTATTTGGATGAAATTCAGTGCCGTGAAATTAGAGAGTGGCTCTAAAGCACTCTTTCGGTAACAGAATTTTTATTTGAACTGATAAATGAATCTTTGGATGAGATATAGAAATGGAATTAATAAAACTTGGAGTAGAATAAGAAAGACCTTTATGGTCATACATGTGCGTTTTATTTTAAAGTATATCAATTACCATACATATAAAGAAAAACCACGAACAGTTACAGCAATCTAGCTGTACAATTACTGTTACTCTGTAACACCTGCTTCTCTCAGTTCTTCCAATATAGACATGATTTCGGTTTCATGACTATTATTTCCTGCAGTTTGGGATGCCACCAGTAGACGAAGTCGATCAACTAGCTCATTTACGTTATCCCAATACACGTATTGATAAGGCGCGTTAAAAAGTACCATGTGACCCTCTCCTGAAGGATGTTTCTCCATTAATTTTTATTATATTTCAATACTTGTAACTTTTGCTACCTCTCAACTGCTTTGCAGCATTAGCCTCCGATGCGATTACATAACCATGACTAGATGCTCGTTCTAATAATGGTTTCATTATATTCATACACACCTGGAGTACCTTTGTACACTTTATTGTCGATTACCATATCAGCACTAGAGAAGTTGATAAAGCTATTATCAATTTTAAATGAATTTGGATGAGCATCCACAGTTGGACCAAAGGCAGTGTCCGACGTCTTGTTATTTACATCATAGAATAGATCTCGTATATAGGTTCTTGGTAGGATGTGAAATTTGTAAAAATACTCATGAAGTGGACTTACATCCAGCAACTCAGAAACAGACAGCGTTGTTTGCGGTGATGGGAAAAACTGAACATTTGATGATGGTTCAAGTTTTGTTGTCATTTCCAAAAGCGGCTTTTTGATAGATTGTACACCTGAGAGTAGAGTCAAGCTCCTCGAGATGTTCGTTAATAGGTTTAAATGCTTCTCGCAACATCTGGTCAGGGTACTTCAAGATGTAAAACAGATGGAAGTACCCGCTACCTGAAAATTCGCATCAAACTAAATTTATGATTCGCATGTCACGTGACACCCCCGAAGTAGAGGTGGAGATAAAAAGTAAATGTTCTCTATAAAAAAATAAATGCGATTTTGAGCCGGAACCGGCATAGCTATTATACCGTTAGTTAGAATAAAGTGATGTGAAATATCCTCTGAGTTCGGCTCGTGTTACCGCCGGCCGGCAGGGGGTCCGATGTACTTTTGTGCCGTACTGTTTTCCACATCCCTATGGGAACCATAACACACGGTTGTAGCGGAATCGCCCGTCGATTCCGCAAGACCAGACACACGAACGCACACATTCAGTACCCTCCAAACGTAGTCGTTCAGATAGAGAAAACTTTGCGTCCACCAATCGAATGCAGGCCACGCCCCCTTTTCTTTTTCCCCATTTTCCGCAGCCGTGGTTGCGGATATCGACGTGTAGTTTCCTTCATATGAAAACTCAGCTTGTTTTCTTCCCTTTAGCGGTTCACTTTTTCGGTATTCGACCGGGAAATGCCCCGTTTTCCGCTCCGAAGTTTCGCACCGAGGCTCCTACCCCTTTTTCAGTTTTTCGCATTTTCCAGCCGTTTCAGACGTTCGATTTTGGAACCATGGGTACCAATCGACTCGGCTGAGTGCCCCGCTTCGATCCCGCACCCCCTCCCACCTGGATTCGAAAGTCGCCCCACCTCTCCGAAGGTTTGCCTTAGCGGCCAATCCAGCGTGCCAAGACAATTGACGATCGTCAGGACCCCTATTTAGTTAGGCGTTTTTCAGCCGTCAATTCAGTCTGATTCAGTCGCTCCAAGTCTAGTGAGTCTACTCGAGTCCACTCCGACCAGTGAGTTCGAACCAGTGCCTTTACCTTAGTGTGCTTCGAGAACAACCCCGTTCCAGCCCTAATTGCTTGCCAAGCAGTTTCAACCCGTCTACCTACCTTCGGTGACCAGACAGCGGTTCACCGACCAGCCGCAGACCTGCAGACCGAGCCAGAACCCGCAAAGCACGACGCAAGTAAGTGGTAACCCGTTTCTTGTCCATTGCGCCCTTCCCCTCCTGTGTAGTACAGTTTCCCCTGGCAGTACCTTTGCCTCTTTGTACTATCTGTGTACCATCGATACCGGACGACCCGTCTTGTCTCCGATCGCCGCCCGCATGCTCTTTGCGACCTGCACACCTGCCGCATTCGAGGAATTATCTCGTCCACCCGTCTCCCCGTATCTAGCCGCAGTTCCAGCCGCACCAGCGATCCCCTGAACCGCCTATACTACCAGCATCCCGCACCTTCGTACGAGATTCCCCACTTACGCCTCCTGAGCTCCGTACTTCCCGGATTCTGCACGAGTCCCACCTCTCAACGTCATTTGCGTTCCCTACAACGCTTTTCCCGGCTTGTATGCCCACCGAAGTTTGTTGGTGGCATACAAACTTCTTCAACTTCACCCTGCATGTCCATCACACTTCTACTACAACCCTACACACAATCTACCCTCACAAAGTGGCCTTAATCCACACCTTGTATATTAGTCTAAGCCTGCTTTATTATTGTATATACGTTTCCCAGTTTCCGCCTGTAATTAAATTTGTTTTATTATACAATGGCCTTACATTTTCTCCGACGCTTACGTCCTACCTCAGCGAACGCCAGACGGTCATAAGCCGGCCGATCGAAAGCGTTCCTGACCAAACCACTTCCTCGCAACCAGAGCTAGCACACCCCATCTTATTATATGCCGGACCGTACGAGGGTGTAAAACGACAGGTCACCTATCTTTCCTGTGCTTTACCACCCGCACACGTTACACCCCGTACGGACGCCGTCGGTCAGCGCTCGACGATCAGATAGCCGATCAGACATAACAGGTATCCGATCAGATATATCGAGCAGCCGTTAGTCTTAACACTTGTAATAATGGATAAAATGAAGAAAGAAGACCGCACTTTAAAATTGAAAATATTGGAGGCGAGTAGAGGGATTCGGAAGAAACATATGCAACTAAAACTGGATCGAGCGGACGCTGACCAGTTACGAAAAGCATTTAAACCTATTATCGAACCTCTTGAGGAACTTGACTCTACGCTCAAACGAGGTGTACAATCTATCAAAGAGCCGTTATTGGAAATGACAACAAAACTAGAACCATCATCAAATGTTCAGTCGTTCCTTTCATCGTAAAAAACGCCGTCTGTTTCTAAGTTGCGGGATGTCAGTCCACTTCATGAGTATCTTTACAAATTTCACATCCTACCAAGAACCTATACACGAAATCTATTCTACGATGTAAGTAACAAGACGTCGCACATCGCTTTTGATCCAACTCTGAATGCTCATCCTTATTTAAATTCATCATTCATTTAAAATACGACAATAAAGTGTACAAAGGTACTCCAGGTCTGTATGAATTTCTGTTTAAGAGACAGCCTAACATGTATACTCAGGAAGACAAAGACTCGTATCGGGATATCTTGGAAACGTCACATGTGTTACATTGCAATTTCGATCCCAAGGAACAAGTGAGGGGGAACAAAAGCTATAAGTACAACAATATAATAAAACCATTATTAGAACGAGCATCTGGTCATAGTTATATAATCGCATCGGAGGCTAATGCTGCAAAACAGTTGAGAGGTAACAAAAGTTACAAGTATCGAAATATAATTAAGCCATTGGAGCCAATGGAGAAACATCCTTCAGGAGAGGGTCACATGGTATTTTCTAACGCGCCTTATCAATACGTGTATTGGGATAACGTGAATGAGCTAGTTAACCGACTTCGTGTACTGGTGGGATCGCAAACTGCAGAAAATAATCGTCATGAAAACAAAATCATGTCTATATTGGAAGAACTGAGAGAAGCAGGTGTTACAGAGTAAATACAGCTAGATTGTTATAACTGTTCTTGGTTTTTCTTTATATGTTTTATAGTTGATACATTTTAAAATAAAACGCACATGTATGATCATAAAGATCTTTCTTATTCTACTCCAAGTTTTATTAATTCCATTCCTATATCTCATCCAAAGATTTATTTATCAGTTCAAATAAAAATTCCTAAGTTACCAAAAGGGTGTTTTAGAGACACTCTCTAATTTCACGACACTAAATTTCATCCAAATTTTTTCCAAAAGCATATAAATGTTGAAATTTTCTTTATTTTCCGCATATAAAACAACATTGCGTGATATGCAAATAATGCATATATGATATAAATTTCACACGAATTTGTTGAATCCTGCGGTGTTTCTTATATATGTGGAGACGGATCATCTACCTGATAATCCGTTGTGGAGTAATACATGTAGCATGGCAGGCAGGCAGTCTTGAAGTTTGGCTTTTTTTTCCCTCGAGACATTTTTGCTTCAACCATATTCGATGTAATCTATTGCGTAGAATATATCGGGGATTAGTGGTATGAGATGATCGGTTACTTCATCCAATCTCCCCCGATTTCCGTCAATTTTCTTCAAGATTTTCTCCGTCTATGGCTTTTTAATTTTGCAACTCTTCAATGTACTTCTCAAGCCTCGTTCGTAACAAGTCTCACTCCCTGCTATGTCTAGGTCATGTTAAAACATAATGTATGTACAATAATTTATCTTCGTTGAATAACAAGGATTAAACAAGTTCAGACGTGTATTACTATAACTTAAGATATTTTGGTCACCTTAAAATCGTGAAATGTAGTATAGAGTATGTAGTTATCCTAATTTAGTTGTTCGTCACTAAGAATAACGATACAGGAAACTTACTCTTGCGGTTACTACTCTTCTGCATCTATCAAAGTTCAAAATGAACACATGATTGTAGTTCGATATAAAACAATGGAAAATTACTATTTACCATAATAAGTTTTAAAAACGATCTTTAATTAAATAAAACAATATATTAGCACGAAGAAAGACATTTTATTCCTAAATTAGAGCACGTATAAACGCTTAGAATTTACATATATTACCTAATCAAACATTTTGGATAATTAACAAAATATAAGCGAACAGTTCAGTGGTAGTTTCCAGAATGTAATACTAATTATCATTTCATTAGGCTACTACGTCATCAGTTCCCAGAAAAGTTTCTCTTTGACCGACCTAAATAGACATGTCTAAACATGTTTTTAAAGAGAATCCCCAATGTTGCTTGCACTTATTAGCAAACGCCATTAGGCTGCTACGTCATTAATTCCTAGAAAAGTTTCTCTTTGACTGACCTAAATAAACATGTCTAAACGAGTCCTTAAAGATAATCCTTAATGTTGCTTGCACTAATTAGCAAATGCCATTAGGCTGCTACGTCATCAATTCCGAGAAAAGTTTCTCTTTGAATGACCTAAATAAACATATCTAAGCATGTCATTAAAGATAATCCTCAATTTCTAATATTGCTTGCAATAATTAGCAAATGTAATGGCATTTGCTAATTATTGCTAAAGCTACTACGTCATGAGTTCCTAGAAAAGTTTCTCTTTGAATAACCTAATTAATCCTGTCATTAAAGACAATCCTCAATTTCTAATATGGCTTCTAAGAATATAATAATTAGGCTGCCACGTCATCAGTTCAAAGAAAAAATTTAGGAAGTAATTAGGTAAAATTACTATGTCATCTGCCGGGAATTCAGCTGTGAATCAAACTGCGGAGGCCATCTTCCACAGGCCAATGTTCTTTTGTAATCAGTCGCTAATTATGGTGTGAATTCAGCCGCGAATTAAACCGGGAATCAAGCCACGAAATTAAACCGTGGAGCCATCTCCCACAGGCTAATGTTCTTTTATAATCAGCCGCTACTTATGGCGTGACCTTAGCCGCGAATCAAACCGCGGACGCCATCTTGAATATGAAGTTAGGGGACACAAATGACCTTGAAAGTGGTCTAGAACCGGTATAATATACCTACTGGTAAAATTGAAAGGAATTACTGAACCGTCTCTGTATTTCACAATGAGTTCCGTAAGCCTACTATTTCAAACAATAATTCGGGTTCTGCGTCCCGTATGCATTCAATTCCTGAACTGGCAATGAAAACGTACATTTTTGCTTACATTTGAAGACTTACTCAACACAGCCTTAATCTTAACCTATTCTCAATCTGTTACTATATGTTTTTGAAAAGCAGTCAAAACTTCGTAAGTAAGTATACATTAACGATCTTTGCAAGTGTCATAACAATCATTTTATATCACAATCTCAAATCTAGGGTTTGCTTCTTTTTGTAGAATCCGTAATTCAGGCATTAGGCCTAATATAAGTGAATAACAATGGCTTTATTAATATATTTGTATAATTTTAGCGTACTATCGAAAAATGCTGTAGTATTAATTCTGGTCTGCTATAAAGGAAAGAGTTATAGAAGCAACACATAGGAGTATAAGCGAAAATGTCTATTCCAAATAGGCGATTGTTTATCTTAACAAGTAACTATTGCCACGGCGGCATGTATGCAGAAACATTTGCAAAATAGTTAAGAGAAACAATTCCTGGTTTTTTGTAGTCAAGTTTGGTTGATCTCGACAATGCCAGTAACCGTTCCAAATTAGTAGAAAAAATACTTCGTGTAAATTGTTTACATAAAAATCCAACAGTAACAGTTACCATGATAATACATATGCAAAAACAACTACAAGACAGCTGACATCAGACAACATGTTAAAATGGGAATTTTTATATCTCATAAAAGAAAATCATCCAGAGAAGGTATAAGTAATTTACAAAATGGGTAAAACTTATAGGTAGAGATAGGGCTGCTTATTAATATACTTTGTTTAATTTAAGTTTATTCGCTTTAGTTTTATTTGTTACAGAATATTTTGTATTTTCTATACTGTGCTTTGCAACCTAACCTATCGCCGAAATACGGTTGACTTGCAAAGGATTCCAGGTTAGTTTATCTATACTCCTTAGGCAAAATAGTTTATGCCGTTGGTACTTTAAGAACCATCACATGTAGATTTGCACATGTAGATGTGTTTACCACCAAAATATGATTGACTTGCGAATAGTCTGACGCGTAAGCTTTATACAGAAGTTACATCCTAAATGCTGTGCAAAATTATGCTCATAAGAATTAGTATTTCTTTATTTTATTTGAAAACCTTAGTGTTGCTTTTATACAGCTTTTTAATTTGGCCGTTGCGTATCGATATTTAGGTAGAAAGACCGTAGTTGTATTCATCTACAGATTAAACACGAAAGTTGGTGGTTACGTCATTGTTTCATCGATAAAGTGAAGCCAAGCGCTATATCTAAAAATCAGAAGTATACGTATACACAAGCGAAATAGAAGTATATATCATTAGCCGTAGCTACTCAAGATATACGTCCATATTTTATTAAGTATCAATGAACTAGTTGAAGTGAGATAGAACACGGTCGAATAATTCGTAGATAAGAGCTTTCATAATATTTACTGCAGTGCATGCAACCTTAATAATTATAATAGAGAATACCGCTCCGTTGACATTTGACATCTGCTTTTTACGGATTATTCGCGCTTCCTTAGTTTTCAATGTTTATTTCTATTTAATTCCACTATTTCATTTGCTAAAAGTTCTTTTCAGAATTATAGTGAAGTAAATCGTTGGGTTTGTTGTAAGTTTAGAGATATTAAAGAAGCATACGAAGACTTAAAACATTTTTTTTAAGGTTACAATTCAAGATGCCCGGTCGACGACTTAGTTTTTGTTGCCAAGAGTTAGTTTGTCGTTTACTAGTGTATTTCGAGAAGCAAAAGCAAAATGGAAGTCCCGCGGTCCATGAGATCAATTACAATTGTTTAGTATTAAATCAAAGCTTACATTGTAAATTGTAGAGAGCAAATGCTTTGGGCATTTCGATGGGTACCGTCTACAACATAAAACTCAAGAAAGAAACTACACCTGCTGTTCCTTCATCCTAGAGAGAGGGTTAAAATGGGTGTTGTGAAGTAATTTATGAGATGTACAACGATAGTCAGTTTATTTACACTATTAAATTTCAATTTCTTCAATTCTAATTTAATATATTTTTATAGAAAAACATGTAACAGTAAAAAACTTTAAAAAAGACGATAACCGCAGAGCTCTTGTGGAGAAGAATGATATTCAGCATTAGGATTTTCCTTCCTAAGGAAGTACAATGAAACGTTTACATTACCTATAAAAAAAGATATATTCATAGACAAAACCTGGATATTTTCAAAAGGAAGAATCATGGCAGGATGACAATATAAAAAGTGTCGGAAAACCCGAAGCTTGTGATGGTAAACGATTTATTGTGTTGCATGCAGGTACCAAAAGTGGCTTAGTACGAAATGCAAACTTGATATTTACCTCAAAATCAAATACAGGTGATATGAATAGCAATTTATTTACAAAGTGGGTTGAAATTCAACTAATTCCTAATTTAGAGGAACCATCAATAATTTTAATGGACAATGCTCCGTATCACAGTGTTTTACTTGAGTCGCCAAATCAAAGTTGGTTCAAACGAAACTATTGCGTGGGTAAATAATAATAATATTACATATGAAAATACAATCAATAAGAGTGAACTTTTCGAAATAACCAAGGGACATAAAAAGGAGAAGGTTTATGTTATTGAGAAATTACTTCGGGCACATGGATATGAAGTTTTAAGAATTTCTCTGTATCACTGCGATTTCAATGCTATTGAACTGATATAGGCACATGCAGAAGGGTATTATAATAAAGATGTTGATCGAAATGGTTATGGCGATAGTGTTGGATATGTGTCAAGAAAATTAAGACAGCTGTACACCAGACGTCTAGCAAAATTGCATAAACCATACAGACAAAATATTTAAAAAGTGATACGAACGTGAAGCAAACGTAGAAGACTTTGTCCTGGCGGTTAATTGTGAATCAGAAGACGAGTGTGAAGACAGATTAAATATATTTATAATTGTGCTACCTGATTTTTTCTTTCGATATTGACATATTTTAATTTAATTTACTTCATGTTATGTTTTGCATATCACATATGTTTGTTACATAAATAAAATAAAGATATATTTGGTTTAATGAATTATTGGTAACGTATGTACATTGGACTTTGATTTGAAAATAGTTTTGTTCGTATAAGAACTATATTATTAGAGTGATAAATAATTTTGTTAAGAAAACATTTAATAATTAGTTTAGTCTATTCACCTCCTGTCCGTAAGTATAAATGAATTTAATACACTATTATGAAAGCATTGTCAATAGAAGACATTATTTATAATCCTATTGGTTGCATCTTCCATGATTTGTTTTCTAAACGCAACGTTAACGAAAATGTTATATAACCAAGCCTTTTGGTTACAAAAGAAAATCTATTAAAGATGTACATGTATAACCTCATAAAAATTGGCAATTGTTATTTTCGTACAATTCATTGCAAACATGGTTGGTGTACCTGAATTTGTTTCAGACGCTGCATACGTCATAAACAACTATGACGTAACTACAAAATTTCGTGGTTTTGAGTGTGTTAACATATGTTGAGCTTTTTGGAAATTGATTACACAATGATAATAATAAAAGCCTTAATTTTTACAACAGGTTTTATTCCCTGAAAATAACGTGAAATAAAAAAATTAAGCAAAAAGAATTTAAACTAACACAACAACAAATAAATGCAATTAACAAAGGACGCCTTTAAAACGAAAGAAAACATAAAAAAACATTTTTTCCCAAATTTTAAATTAATACAAAAAAAGATTTTGTTCTGTGAACCGAATATAAGTTTTACGTTGTATTTTTAAAAAAGGTTTTTGTCGGACCCGAAATGGTATTTGGGATTGGTTTTTTGTGATTTCAAATTTTTGAAAAACATTGACCTGTACAATTCAGACGAGATATATCTCTCTCACATGACATTTGGTATAGGTTTCGACATATCATTATGAAAACATTTTTTATACAAGGACGTTGATAAGACGCAATATTAAATTCATTTCAAAATGCTAACAAAAATCAAACATTTTAGTAGGTATTTTATTTTCTAAAATAGCATAACTTCCTGTGAGCTTTCATATAATGTGTGCGGCAAAATGAAGGTATGGATTAAGTAAATTTCAAGCAATTTGTTTTTCAAAGCGAGCACTTCTTCGGACTGGTTAATTTAATTTTTTTTAAAGTGAACATTTCAGTTGCAGTTGCCTCACTTCTGGGTTTCAAGTTTTCACAACAATTTTTTTTATGAAAACTTCCAATTCTTTTTATTTCAATATATGATTTAATAATGGTAAATAGTACCATCAATATTTTAAAACATTTTCGAATGCAGATCATTTTAAAAATAGAAAACATAAATTTTATTATATATATAATAGCAAAACGCAAAGATAAATCCTGTTATTCAAAGAATGAAATCATTGTTTCCTTGCTGAAACCAAATATCGCCATTTGGCCAGTCAGGTTTATCTTCCTTTCTGCAAGAGCAAGTCAAAAGATCCGGATAAAGAAGGCCCAGTGATTCTATTATCAACTATTCCTACCCACATATTAACTTTGCAATATTTTTGACATCTCCAGTTTTGCAATCGTTTCATTTCTGGAATAGTAGCATTTATCTTTGCTTTTAGTTATTCGAATATTTTGTTATGTGAAGTATTAAACTGATTTATCAAAGTAAAAAAAAAATTGGGAGTTGTCATTTAAAAAAGTGGTTAGTGACGTCATTGTTTGGGAACTTCAAATTGATGCAAAAATATTTTTTGTTTAAATAAAATCGTCAAATTTAATAAAATCTACTCCATAATTTTGCCAGACAGTGTATTTAGTTATAAGCGTTCTTCAATTATTTAGAAAAATAAATTCTTCAATGCTAATTTCATTATTTAAACTGACCAAAATCGCATTATATCTAATTATTAATTATAATTAATAGTAGTAAATCACATTTTACGACAATGTTCTAGACATGTTACAGGTACACCTCTGATACATCTTTCAAATAAGAAAATACTACCTCCAAGGTTACATGACAATAGCTACATGACATTATTAATATACTAAGTTAAACGCAGAATGAAGGATTTACATTATTCAAGATTGTAACATTTCAAAACGTCATGTATTCATACCACTTCTAACTTATAGTGTGATCACGTCATGCATAGATACACTTATGCCTAGATATGTAGAAATGTTATTAATTCGTACCACAAAATGATGGATAAATTTCGAGGACACATTACAAAAACGAGTGAACAGTTCCGAGAAAAAGACATTCCTCCACATCCGAGCTGCACACGACCAACATTTTATATAATTGAAAAACAGGTGTGTTAGATAAAGTTTTATCACAAATGTTAAAGTATATAAGATGTTCAAATTAAAATTAACAATTTGATACAAAAATGAACGAAAAGAAAAGCATCTTTCACCAAACTAAGTTTGTTTTTCCAGCTATGTTTCTAATAATATTCGTAATTCGTGAAGTCATATAACGTTTGCTTTTTGGAGGATATGCGCATCCTACTCTCGCAATCCGTCCCACCATGTTCTCAGGATGCAATTTGGTGTCAGTAGCAGTATTATTTCCTCTATTACTTTAGTAATACATCTATCACTTTCCTGAAAATTCTTTTGGCTATTACTTTTTCTTAGAATCTAATATTTTTTGCATTTATCTCAGAAGGCAACCAGAGTACTTTTAATCCTTAAATTCATATCGTGGGATTATGTTTATCGAAATCGAATCACCCATAACTGACGTTCAGGTTAGTTCAGAAAATCTTAAGTAGAAACCTTTATACTAACGAGGTGATTTTATGTATGTAGTATTTTTAATGTTTAGATCTTTTTTCTAGAAAGCTAATAAAACTTGACGATAATGATCTATTGCCTTTTCTAATAAAATTCTATTAGAAATAAATTAAACTTAGGAATAACACTGGTCAGTTGCACCCTAAATCCTAATTAGAACCGGAAGATAAATGTACTGGTTGCATTCAATGAGCTACGGCACTAGAAGCCAGCTGGGAAGTAGCGCTGTGTGGTACAGAATGGCCTAGCACCTGCGGAATGATATTTACTTTCTAGGGTAATTTTGGAATTATCGTAACCTCTAGTACTCTATGTGCATTATACTGAATTGATGTTATTATATATAAATATGCACTTATTATAAATAATGTATAGCAGATTTTTGTTTCCCTATTCATGCATGTTATAAAAGGTCAAGACAAATAATTTGGGATTAACGATGCTTTTATTACTAGCATCGTCTTAAAAGAAAAAGCAACTATATACATTTTATAAAGAAATCATAAAGGCAAATAAAACAAATTTAACGTAATTATTTGATTAATTGATACATGTGTATTGAATCTTTAAATAAATTAACATTGAAATAAGTAAGAATGAATTAATTTTAATTTATCAAGTAGATCATAAGATGAAAAATGTTATTGTATCAATAATTGTTTTAAACTTCTTTCAATTTAAAAATGAAGAACAAGTGGACATTATAAACATTTTTTGGAGGATAACTTCATGATGAAACTATTACAAAATTTTACAACTTACCAACTAAATTCTAGAAATAAAGAAAAAATATTTTTAGTTAAATATTTCTATAGTATGCATATAAGGGTAAGAGTTTATGTATTTGAATTGTTACTGCTTACCCCACTCCTTTTTAACACTAGATGTAGCGTCCGCTGCAATAGCAAGCGAATTTTTTTCCGCAACTAGTATAGAGAACGCTAAAGCTAGCGCTGGAAGTAGAAGACGTTGTAACTCACTGAATGTACCAAAAACGTAGTTTTATTTTCTATAAGACCATGCGACAGGCACTTTAGTCACAGCTATCCTCCTGGCAACAGGTTACAAGAAGGATAGCTGTGTTTGTTTACTTGGGGTGTCTTTTTAGAAACGAAAACTAAAATACACTGGCCTGGTTTTCTAACTTACCGACACATGCGTGCCGATATTTCTTGGTACAGCTGCACATTGATATGTCAGTCAAATACATCTTCCACGTTTTTTAATTCTCACTTTACTTAAATTACATACCCCACCCTATTTCCTTGAGGGACGGTTCTGAATACCACGGCTAGGTACCTCTGCCCCGGCGAAAACATTGGTAATTCAGTATAAGTGTTTGAGGTTTATAACAACTTTATTTTGTAGGAAACGTTTTTTGTTGCTACACCTTGCAGTCTAAAGACACAGAGACAAAAGGGGAAAAAGTCGCATAACGTAACTCTTATCAAAAGTCGTAACTATCTACTGTACTACAGGTTAGCTTATGCGTACTTCTGGTGGGCGCTGTTTAAATGGGAAAACATTCGTGGCCGCCATACGGTGCTTTAGGTCGAATCGAGAATTTTCTAGCTACTGCGGCAGGAGCCATCTTGACTGGAAGGCGCCACCCAATAGTAATCACGAATGTCCGCTCGTAAGCCTTGGTCGTAGGTACCGAGGCAAGTTTGCAGAAAGACGCATAGGACAACCAGATTGGGCGACAACTCAACTTATGTAATATAGGTAGATCAGCTCAGTTTAGTACCATGGTACAGGAGAAGTGAAAGGTAAAAAGTAAAGTTTAGAAATAAAATTTAGTCTGTACCACTTATTTTGTTACACGGGAAACTTAACTATTCATTTTTATGTACACGTTTGATTCGTTCGTTCTTCAAAATCTTGCAGGTTCACAAAAAATTGTAAATATAGATGCTTATGACTATTAGCTTTCCAATTAAAATTTAAAATAAAAGAAAAAGAAAGGAAATTTTACTTTAAAAACAAAGTAAATTATCACAACACAAAGTTTGTTAAGTTCTTCTGAGAATGTTCGTTTTGACTTCTGGTACTAAAGGTAGGTTAAAAGAAACCTCAATTTAAAAAAATATTTTGAAAATCTCCTCGTATTGTTAATTACAATTTCAAAATTAAGTATCTGATGAAATTTAATAGTATAAATTTAATAAAAAAAGATAATTAGAGTTTTGACTAAAAGAAAAAGAATAAAAAAAAACGATAGTAGTGAATGGACTATTTCCTTGGTTCTGCACAGATGGAGCAGTACTACTTATCTGGTGACGGTATAGTAACGGGTCGTCCGGTAACTGGTGTTCCTAGCGCGGCGTAGCATCGGTTTCTATTGCCACAAAACTTTGCAGATCTGTCAATGGACGCTCTTCGTGATTGCCACGTGGGGTAATAGGGTTTATATAAATTTATATATATAAATTCCCGACCTTTCTTCCATTTTCGGTTTATCTTTGGGATTACCTTATCCTACCTACCTATCTTTAGGAATTTAACTAAGCTATTAATTAAGAAACTAATCGCAGCGGTTAGAATCGTTCATAATGTACCTATTAGTGTTTGTTTCCTTTCTATAGATGTACTTCCAGCTTATTGTTGTTTTTAATTACTAAGCTATCCAGGAACGGAAGTTGACTTCTTGACACTTCTTCTTCTACAGTGAATTTAATAGTTTCAAATTTTGAATTGGGGGTAGCGAGGAAATCCGGAATATTACTTTTCTTAGTATCAAATCTCAAATCAAACATCATCTACGTACATACCTAAACCAAATTCTAGGAAAATATGTGGTATCCGTTCTCATACATGTTTCAAATTTACTTAGTACTAGTTGGCTATAAAGGGGGCCCGTTATCGTATCTTCTAATGGTTCATAGCATTTTCATACACATACTATACAAGGTACTTCCTTTTTTAATAATGAAAAAACTGAATGATACTCTCCTGGTGATATCAGCCAACCGAATTTTAATAGCGGAATGTTACTTGATTCGATAGAAATTTTTAGTGTATTGTATAAATCGTCTGCCTGGCCAGTTTCACCTTTCTTTAAATTAAAAAAGGACTGGTAACAATGGAACTATCAATCAAAATATATTACAGAAGAAGCAATTTCCTTTTTTATAGAAGTCTGTGGTTTCGTCTATGCCAACAGAGACAAAAAATCCCCATCTTTATATTTTTTCATAAATTTCTTTAGAAAAATTTACCCTGCTATCTTTCACAATTTGTGAATCTGGGTAGATATTACACAATAATGAACTTAATGTGTCGAAGGTACGTAGACTGAGAAAACAACTATCATTAACAACAGTGAATGGGTTCAGGGGGAAGGATTATCCGGATTTGACTTACGACTTCGTAAAAATTAAATGTTTAGTGTGCGATATATATCTAACGTGTTGGTCGCAAAAAGTGCAAACCATAATAATATCAAAACCAGTGTCGCCGCAAAATACGAACAATTCTTATACAATAATGATTCAATGTAATCTGGCGTTTACTTTGTTAAACAACGATTCATTTATTTCATCTTTTAACAAATACGCCAATATTACATTACCGAGCAGGACCACGTTACGAAATTATTCACCATCTGTGCGTGTACATTTAGAAAATAAAATTAAAGCTGAACTGAAAATAAAAAGGTGTGCTTGTGTGTGGATGAAACAACTGATTACAAAAAAAGATCTGTACTTAATGTTATGGAGCGCAAAATGGAACCACGTCAATCGTCATGTTCAATTTTATTAGCTTCTAGAATGTACTGCCCAAGTAATTTCAAAAGTGGTGTTAAGCACATTGAAAAAATTTGAAATATCCAGAGATCAATTCTTAATGTTTATGACAGATGGTGTCGCAACCTTGCTTTCTATAGGCCGGTCTCTTAAGGAACAGAACTTTTTACATATTACATGTAAAATTTTTTACACCTTGTGGCAGAGACAATTCGTAGATGTTATCCACAGGTGGATGCCCTAATTGCACCACAACCGATCCTTACGCGTTGGGGAACATGGTTACAAGCGGCATTTGCTATCATACAAATTTTGAGAGTATAAAGAAGGTGATTCTATTGTTCAATCCAAAAGAATGTGCAGCTATCAAAACAAGTTAGAAAAAAAGTTGAAGATAGTCAGGTTAAAAGTGATTTACACACACAGCAGTTACATCGGAGTAGTGCAAGCAATACAAAATTACAAAATTCTTCACTGTCGTTAGAGGAATCACTGTAAATTGTGAAAGATGTACGCGCGCAGCTCTGTTCAGTAGAAGACGCAAAACTGAGTGTGTTCTAATTAAGTTTTAAAGTGTTTTAGATTTAGATTTTGCCACACTTAGACAAATTTGTGATGGTTCGTCTACAGATGCGTTGTTTCAAAGATTTTTTTAATTGTGCAAATGTAACATCACTAGATGTAGAGCGATCGCTTTCTTTATACAAGAACATATTTTCCTCACGGCGGACGCATTTTGCAGAAATAACTTTGGAAACGCACCTTATGCTCAAAATATTTAATCTCGCTTTTCCAGTTTTTCAAGTCACGCTTAAGATGGTAATTTTTTTTTGAATGATCGAATTACATACACTTTCGATTTTATTTTTTATACATATGACTAGAAATGGCAATTTCCCGTGTTAATCTAGTAACTTAGAGATAATTTATCGAAATCGGTTCATAATCTATAAAAACCATCTTAAAAACTTGTTTGTATCTAGCACCGGAACGGCACCATTTCCGATAATATATCCCTGCATACTGACTCCCTTCGCATGCAAGAGTCAGCTACGCCGGTGGTGCGCACTCGAATTTGCCCACTCTATTTATGATTAAAAGTATACAAGATATTAGGGTGAATAACGGTGAGTAGCATATATACTTAAGTTTAATTGCAATATACTGTAATGTTTTAAAGGCGATGAAGTTTGGGAAATTTTTGAAGTTTTATGAAGGTCTTACATTTACAGGAATTGAAGGTCGTAAATCCGGGAATGTCCCTAGAGACACTCTTTCGGCAGATGAAAAATTGTTGGATGAGACGTGTTAAGATGTAGAAATGAAAATAACTACTTACTATCAATACTATTTCCACTACATAAACACCAGGTTTATGTCCTTCTTCGAACCTCCTTTCCTCTTCTTCAATAATATACTATTGAACACACTTTTGAATAAATTTTAAATTTAAATATTTAATCAAAACTATTAAACTTGGAGAAAATGCTAAGTACAATGTGCCTGAAAGACAGCTAGACATAAAGTCGCACGTTGCTTTTCACCATTGTTAGATTACATTCGCAATTATTTTACTCCATTGTCACCTATGATAATTTTTTAACTGTTTAAAATGTACTATTAATTTAATATTTGCCGAAACGAACGATTCTTGCTGTAGCATGATGCAGGGACGCAACTGATGCTGGGATTCTGTGTTCTTTGATGACACTCTTGACCACATATACACACTATAGCGTTAAATTACACTGAGAATTTAGATGAAACGACTGAAAGACTTTTAATTGACAGAGATAACAATTATACGACTAACGTATGCACCGGAACTTGCTGTAGAAATTTCTGACATTAATTTTATGAGGAAGAGAATGGCGGATAGAAGTAGTTAATATAAGTCTTTCCCACGATTGTCGTTGGCTGGACTTATATTAATTTTCTATATTAATTCTATTACTTTTACGCCACTTTAATATTTGGCTAAGAACAGGGATCTTTCTACAGGGATCGGGCTTCCTACCAACAGATAGACCCTCATACCCGATAGGTGGACAATGTGAAATGCCAAGAAGAGATGTGAATATGGCGCTGATGACAGCTATCCTCGTGGATGTTATTTTATAACATTACAATACATATAGAATAAAATGCATTAATAATAATATTAATAATAAATAAAAATTTTATTTTTCTTTTAATTTCGCAATTCGTTCACTTCTGCGTAATGGTTGGGTTTCTTCAATTTGTAAATCACTTTTTGATTCCTGACAATTGATTGTAGTTGTGTTGCTTACAGGTTCTGGTTTTCGTTCTTTACACATATTAAACATAATACAATTAATTATGCGGCTATGATTAGAATCACTTTCAAGTTTCTTCTTGTATCTTTTACATAATTTGTACAAAATATTCAGAAATACAACTTTCAAGATGGATAATATTACATAAGAAAATGCATGTTCTCTGAAATGAGATATTATGGAATTGTTTTGGTTTTTTAATTGATTTGAAACGTCTTTCATTTTGTCATTTGGATAACTAACAACATTTAAGCTTTCTTTGTCAACACCAACTTAGTGAAGTTTATGTTTGAATAAGAGTGAGATGTTCTTTCGTAATCTGGCAACATTCGTTATCAGTGATATTAAATTCAGGTAGGTAAGATTTGTAATTACTCTGCTGATTCGTTGTGTTAAATGAAATTGTTGACAAGGCTGTTATAGGTGTAAAACTTTGCATGTAGAATTAATAAATAATGTTCCTGTCTGACAATTTGTAATCTACTGGATCCTGATTACGACAATTTACAGTGAAACTAGTCGGTTTAGTTAAAATGTATAACCAAGTGATTGGAAGATTTAACGAATACCATGTTTCTGTAAACATAGAAACTAATCAAGTGTCACAATTCTTATGCAATTTATTTTTATCGAGTAATAATTGTACTTTGCATATTGGGTGAGAATGTGTTAAATAATATAATCCTTAACTGTTACAGATTTGCAAGATTCTAGATTTTCTAACATGCTGTAAGCCGTTTTTGTCCAGGAAATTGCTAAATGTCTAATTTTTGGCAATACAAAAATAAAATGACTATCTCGATTTTCGGCTGGAAAAGGCAAAAGTTTATATAACTGAAAATCAGTTTGTATAACTAAAGAATTACTTATAACAAAGATTAATTTATTACTGGTTTTAGATACGTTAATGTTAAGCAAAGATAATAATTGTGAAGCGTAATTGATATCAAGAGGTACTGTAAAAGATGTTAGTATTGGTAGATACAGATTTATGCGTATTAATTCTTGTAGATATACTGCCGTGGAGATATAATGATCGGATGAATAATATTTGATTTTGCAAAGAGGATTGCGTCTATTAACGAAGATACTCTATGTCTACCTCATTTACTAACAATGTTAATAAACTGAATTGCTCGTCTAAATTTTGTTTCAAGGTCATAATTGCAAATGTTTTTGTGAAGTATTTTCTCAATACGTTTGAAACGTTTTGCTCGTCTAAAACTGAGTTTATAGCATTATTGTAACGTTCAGCATCCTGATTATCTAAAGTTCCAAATAAGGTTTTTGAATACGAAACCAATTCCATTAATTATACCGTGATTCTTCCTGGATACAACACTAGTTTTTTAAAATTTAAAATTGTTAATGAGGTGTTACATAATCTCGTGAATGTTGACTTCTTAATTTTGCTATCATACCTGTTTTTATTATTCTGTTTTAATGTTATTAGATTATCTTGTGTTATTTCTTGCGATTTTTGCATTCTTAATCGTAATTCATCTATTCATCTATCTTCACAGGTATATTGAAATTGCGGTGCTTGAGTTAAATTTGTAGGAATTGACGCTTTGTTTCCAAAAACTAACTCATAAGGTGTGGATTTTGTCGATATATGTACGCTGATGACGCCGGGTAGGCAGAAACATGTCCGTGTATTAGTGATTTTTTTTCTCTCTCTCTTTATTGCGTTTGCCGTGAATTATTCCATCAATACCATGAGGAAGCTAAGCTATCTTAGCATTATATTTTTTGGTTATTGTTTCTAGGCATTTTCTGATGTGCTCTGTTTATATACATCATGGTAAGCCTGTCGGAATATTCACATGTGCGGTTTTCCCAAAGCGCTACCAGCGTTGCCATCTCGTGTTTAGCAGTCAGAGAACTGCTCGTGGGATGGTCTGGGGAACAGTACCCGGTTTATGTCGCTACTTCCTGAATGGCAGGCATGCGTTTCTTTGGCACTAGAGGGCGCCAAGAAATGTCGAGCTTGTCGTTTTGAAAGTTGTGGTATTAACTGCAAGGCGACAGCGATAGAAGGTAGAGGTCAGTGTACGGCTAGCAGTCGAAGCAAGCAGACGTGTTTGTCAGTAAGCTGAGACAGCGATATCGATACATGATTTACTAGCAGCGGCGCTGAGGTTAGTCGAGTGGCAACACTCGGCCTGTACGGACGTGCCGGTCCGCTAGGCAACTGTGCGTCAGCACATCACGTTCTTTAGACTATAGTTTTTCTATAGTATCATAAAAAGAGAAGATAGAGACTCAGTGTCCCCCGGTCACGGAGACCGGAATGACCGATCCGTCGGTCGTCCCGGGTTCCTCCGGTACCGTGGTTCTACCACCGGTGCCCAGAAGAGAGCTCTCACCGACGAGGAGCTATTATCCAGTAGCTCTGAGGAAGAGAGCGGCAGCGAGTGGACCACCGCCTCCAAGGGGAGGAAGAAGAGGAAGCCAGACAAGAGGGAGAAGACGGGAGATTCCCTACCCGCCAAAGGAAACCCGCAGCAGACCGCCGACAGTCGCAAGACTTCGGCAAAATGCCCGGCGATTTACCTCTACGATATAAATTTCGTACAGGCAGTTGGGGCAATCAAGGCCTTGTGCCGCGAGAAACCCAGCTTCCTGTTTAAGATCAACCACCTGGTTGTGAAAACCGCCAGCGAGGAGGACTGGAAGAGAGTTACGACCGCGCTTACCAAGGAAGGTAAGCAGTTTTACACCTTACAGAGCTATCGCCCTGTAAAGGTCGTAGTGAAATACCTGGCGCCCAACTTGGAGGCGGAGACCATCTTGGCCGAATTCCTGGACCAAGGTGTCCGAGTAAGGACAGTCGCAAACATGAAGAGACGCGATAAAACCGCGAGCTCTGTATACATGGCGACTGTCCCTCGCTCCAACATCGAGGCCGCCTATAAGGTCAAGGAGCTCTTCGGAATGAAGGTTTCGGTCGTGCCTTTCAAGGCTCGCAAAGGACCGGCCCAGTGCCACCTATGCCAACGTTTTGGGCACTCGTCAGAATGCTGTAGGCTGACGGCGAGATGCGCAAGATGCGCGGAAGGGCACTTGACCGAGAAGTGCGAACTGGAAGCAAGCGTCGCTGCTAACAGCAAGGAGGCGAGCGCGTTGCCATGAAGCGAGCCGGTGCGACGGTGATGTTCGTAGCTTGCTACAACAGACCCCAGCAGACCGTGAACGCCTTGGAACTAGAAAGCATCGCGGACCTCGCCGACCACGTCTTCGTCTCGGGGGACCTCAACAGTAAACACCGTTCATGGAACTGTAGAGTCGACAACGCCAACGGCAGATTCTTAAGAGCCTGGCTCGACGAAACGGACGAGTTCGAAGTTGCCTCGCCGAGCGAACCCACTCACTACTCCCCACAGGGTCACTTCGACCCGGACGTGCTGGACATCACGATCCTCAAGAACTGGAGGTTCCCTCTGAGGTGTCGCACGGTGCAGGAACTATGCTCAAATCACTACCCAGTGATCACCGAGACATACCTAACACTAGCGACTCCCTCACCGAGTACAGTGAACAGGAAACATAACTGGAATCTGTACAGGAAGCTGATATCGGAAACGATATCGG
>CACRWG010004481.1:0-29411 GCA_902654985.2 Oryctes borbonicus
CTCAACCAGGACCCACCGCAATAAACAAACAATATATGTGCGCAACAAAGCAGGAAAATTACAAAATACAACTGCGGGAGTGAAATTAAATTAAAAAAACAAGAAACAAACGAATTAAAAAGAATGGTTCGATATCACATTGCGCTACTGCTCAGAAAGAAAATACAACTTCAATGCATCACCAAAGCTCTTGGAGACAGCTTAATGGCATTATAACTAAAAGATCGTTCAGTATGCAAGTTCAAATTTGTGTCTAGTATATAAAATATCGAGGAACTAAAAAACCTTTAAGTATGGAAGTATGGAGGTAGAGCAAAGCAACGTCTGAACAAAACAAGTTAAGTGCTATTTACGGCAATCGCCCATAGTCAACCAGCACAGTTTTCTCAAAAATTCTGAAACGTGGTCATACTTTCGTAGATTCCTACAACAAGGATTCTGAACCTTCTGAATTCAATATTCATCCTGCAAAGTCAAACACGCTCCACAAATACAATTACATTGATTAAATAATGACAAAATAAGGGAATCGCGAAGATGTTTTCTCAACATGAGGCTTAAGATATGTCTAGTCATGTATAGCACTCTCAACAACGCATAGGACTTTCTAAGTAAGTAAGAAATATGCTCTTTAAAGAGAATTTGAATATCAAGATACAAACCGAGATCTTTAGCAGCATTAGCGAAAGGCAAGAGTAAATACCTGAAACCAATAATTGTAAGTTGGCTTTTAAAAATTCGACATGCTGCCTCGAGCCAAAAAGCAAAACATTAGTCTTGTATGAACTAAGAGTTCGATTATGTTCAAAGGACAGATGGCTGATTTGTTATAAAACTTCTTTAATGGTGTCCATAGCATGATGACATTCATGGAAATGGAAAAAATTGAGTAACTGATTTTAAGATGGCAATGTCAGTAGTGTAAATAATAGAGAGTAGCAGTCCAAGTAAAGAACCCTGAGGAACGCTAGACAAAATCTCTGTAGTGTTAGAGCAATTGTTATCGTATTTAATTGTCAATGCTCTGTCAGATAAATATAACCGTATCAACATAAGTGAGTTTTCACAAAATCCAAAATATTTTAGCTTAACAGTGAGTAACTTGTGACACATCACATCAAAGGCCTTGGAATAATCGAACAGTAGACATCCCACTATGATGTTATTATTATAATTTAGGACACAAGCCAAGGCAGAGGAAGTACCAAACCCGCATCTAAAGCCCGCTTAGCGATCTGGACGGTAATTATTATCATCGAAGAAACAGTAAACTTGATTGTAAAGAACTATTTCCAAAACTTTAGAAAGTGTTGGCAATTTAGCGGTAACTTTGTGTTCCATTTTCTTTTTTTTATTTACTTTTATATTTTCTTTTAATAATTGGTAAGTCAATTCGTTGAAAATAAAACAAGCAAAAGACCTTTTTATATTTATCACAATTTAAAGGCGTGGCCAAGTGAGGGCACGATTTAAGCTGATTTTGTTGATAAGTTCTGGCAACAGAGGACATATTCACCAATTTCTTGTATGAAAATATGATCTATATTGAAATTTAAAAATTAGTAGATCATCAAATATCAAATATCTTTTCACCTGATTGAGCTCTGCCATAATCTTCCTCACTTAAAATCACCCGGTACGTAATATCTTCATTTTCTGCATCCGCTAAATGTATTTTTCTGGAACTTTTTTTGTAACAGGTGACGAAAAATTATAAGAAGCTACTCCATTAAATCGGTCGGTGCCTGAGGAAATGAGGATAGAAAATTGCGGGTTACATTGGAGCAAAGAGATCAAAAGTGATCTGAATGCTTGTAATCGGGGCATTTTGATCCGAGTTACTCGGGGATTATTTAAACGGTTGGCTGAAAAGCACGAATAACATTCTCCTTGCTAACAATCTTGCCTCTATATACAGAAAAGTAAAAGGCCTAGCAAAAGTGTAAAGGCGTCATTTTTCCGCACCGAGATGAAATTGTTTCTACGTCGCCCCCTAATGGGTCCACCCCTAATCAGAATAAACGTATGTAACCATACCAAATATTTAACAATTTCTATTATCCTGCATTAAAAATTAAACAATGCATGGGAATGCAATTTTTAGAAAAGTGGTACTCATTACTTATGAGTATCCTACACAATATTCTCAACGCTCACCCACACCCCTAGAAGCCACTACTACCGTGTATCCCAATTGCGGCACCTCTTTTATCCATCTTTTATCATTACCGATGTCTTCTCTCTGATGTTACGATTCTCGTTTTAATAAGTTTTCTCTAAAGAAAGAGCGTACTTTTTCTTTTATCTTTTCCTTCTTCCGCTGAATTTGCTGTAGTGGAAGCAGCTTGTATACGTTTTCTTTCTATGCTAGCAGAGCTTAGTACCTAATACGGCGTCCCGAAAGTAAAAAAGCGTAGAATTAAGAGAGAAATTACATCAAGCGGCTGGTATTGTCCGTGACAGATTTTGCCTTTGATCTTATCTTTTCTCCCTACCTTTAGCAGTTAATTATTAACAAGAAAGCTTTGTGTCGGTGCTTCGGAACTTAGAATAAAAAAAGAACAATGAATATCACGGTTTTCTGGATGGATTGGTTATGAAATGTAAAAGTATAACATGTAGACATATAGCAAGCTTAATAATTCATATTAACCTGAAGGTTAATTTCTTATTACAAGTCGAGCTTGTTGAGCTTAAGCTCTTAAAAATATGAATTATTAAGCTTGTTTTATACAACGTGATTTGTTGTTGGCTACTTAATTGCACAAGTTTTTAACCAAAGAAATCGATGGAAATCAAGTGGAAATATGCTGTTTTCTTTTAACGATCGTAAATACTCGTTCAGCTTCGTTAATAGTTGAACGACGCAATTATTAAATAGGAAATGCTTATAAAAATAGATTGGTAAATTCCGTTCAATATTTTCGCGATTTTTGCATAAGCATATAGCTCCCCAGGAACATCTTTTAAATCTCGCGAACAATTTAAGTTTGCAGTTGCCACAATAAAGATAATATTCGCATGCATTGCGCCAAGAAATTGTATATATCCACTGTTGCCGGAACTGCCAACTTAAATCGTCCGCGAAATTTAAAAAATATTACTGGGGCTTAGATTACTTCGATTTCGGTTAATTAATTCAAATTATCCATCACATCACAATCGCCATAAATATCGAATTTATCCTTACTTTACCTTATAAACATTAAAACGAAATTCGTAGGTACTTTTTTGTTACTGGGTCTAGAATTTTAAAACAACAAAACACTTACAAACCGTCTTGGCAATCCGAAAAACAAAACAGACATGGAGGGAAAGGTCGGGAGTTTATAAAATTGCATGACAAGACCCATACTGGGTAAACGAAAAAAGCGATAGGCGCCAGATTCAAGGAACGCATCAGATCTTATCGACTTAGTAGAATAGAATCGTCAAGTGCAACACAACACATAAACGAAACTCGGCTTAATATTAAATTAGAAAACCTGAAACTAATTAAGAATGTAACTTCTCCGCGGGAATTAGATGCTTAAGAAACTATTTACATAAAAAGCATCAAATAGCGCGAACGGACCATTGCCATTCTTAGCTCTGTTTTGTTGTTTTCATCTACCTTTCGGTATTTTTTGCATGTTTTAGTTTTAGGATGTATAAGCGGCAAAAGTAGTTACTTGTAAACAACATTTTTTTTGAAAAGTAGGAATAGAACATGGGAGTTTTTTCTTACATCATTCGATGAACGATTGAAAATGAGGATCAATGCTTCCGCGAAACAGCTGTCCCGGATTACTTAATTAAACTTGTGTGGTGCGGAATGTGCCGATACTTTTGTGTTGTTTACCATACTATTTCGCTTCGCCGTCTCTATCTCTGTATGCAGCCGTTGAACACAGATAACGAACAGTGTATGCACCTTACATCACTGCTTATCGAACAACTTGCATTTGTATGTATAATTTATTTTTACAACGTTGCCAATTGGACTAACCTCTCCAAATTTATGAGAACGCCACGTTTTGCCACTACAGGACATCACATTGCGGCCAACTTTCTAATTTTCGATCCTACGGTTTTATTTCTTTTCGCATTTTTACGGAAATCTTTAAAAGGCGGCTGAAAATTTCGGTAGAGTCCCTTTTTTGTTTTAATATCAAAAAGGCCGTTTTAAAAAAGAAAAAGTTAATAACACTCAAAAAGCACTCATTACTAACATTCAAAAATATACATTACAAAGGATGTTTATGGTCTTATGGTTTTATTTTCAAAGGGGGACTAAACATCTTAAATAAGGCCATTAACGCAAAAATATCTTAACAAAAGTTGCATAATAAAAGAGGTATTAATGTTGTTTTAATAGGTGATTAAACACATTAAAAAAAGGTTTTTAACGCTAAAACGATTGATCAACAACTTGTGCAAAGTAAATGAATAGGTTATTAGTGACTTTTTTACTAAATAGGCTGATGTCTCTAACTTTTACCATCTGTCCAGCTGTTTCATCAATTGTCACTACACTCCTGGTTTGACGTGAGTTCTTCCGAATAAATCCTAATAAGCAAAGTAAAATTGGTCCATCGCACCAACAGTGAATACGTTGACTGGCGAACACTGCGCGACAATCAGTTGTATCCTTTCCATGTACAAAAAGTACAGGCTTTACAACCTGAAGATCATCCATTATTTTAACAATTTTGCCGATGATTTCTACAAAAACATGCTGAAATTCCAAACTTTTCTTCCATTGTATTGGCGACTGATGAGGCATCGTTTACATGTATAACGGCATAAATAACTGTCGTAATACTCATATCTGGGCTTTCCAGCACAGATTTTCGATAAATGTTTGGACCGGACTGATCAACGGACAACTTATTGGCCCCTTTGTGTTGCCAAATCGATTGAATGGATATGATTATCTCTTGTTTTTGCAAAATCAGTTGATGGAAGTATTAGAACTATTCTTCACGATGGCGCACCGCCACATTTTAATCGTTTAAGTGGATTGGTCGAGGTGGTCCTGTTCCATGGCCTCCTCGGTCACCCGACCTTAGCCCCCTTGATTTCTACTTATGGGGCGTTATGAAGACCATGGTATATATCAACGAAATAATTGATTTAGATGATCTTCGTAACCGCGTTGAGGCAGTTGCGGCGACAATTCAACGGCAAGACCAAGGGCTAGTAAATTTTCACAATTCATGGATACGTGGAGCGAGACTTGCGTTTAACAACTAGTGTAAAGTGGATGCCATGAAAAACATAAAAAACTGTTTAATTTAATATGCTTAATACCACTTAAAAATAAAAAAAAAAAAAAATACAATTTTTTTATCATTGATATCTCTCTTATTATGCAACTTTTGATAAGATATTTTAACGTTAATGACCTTATTTTAAGATGTTTAATCACCCCTTGAAAATAAAATTAGAAGACCGTAAACACCCTGTATAAAACCATATAACTTCAAAGAAAAGGATAAATAATGGAACAAATAATTCATACAGAAAATATAATTTAAATAAAGTAGAACTGTGAGCCATCTGTATTACAAAGGTATAACTAATTTATATGTTTAGTTGTTATTGCCATGGCGCTTTTCAAATACAGCTTCTATTACAGAAAACTTTTTTTAAATAATATTTTGTGAAACGATAACACATTTTATATAGAGAATCTCTACTTTATCGACCAAACAGAACTAATGTTAATTTTAAATTTAACCAAATCCAAACAGTTTAGTACCCACCTCTTTAATCGCAAAAACGTTTTTTTATTTTATTCAAGAATGCGAAACAAAGAAGCATACCTTCGTAATCCTTCTACGAGATAAGTTGAAATTATTCATACAGTAAGTAAATCAAGTATTCCTCTTTTTTAATATTTCAGATATTTTCTGCTAGTTTACAGTTTAAAACTATGTCTCGTAAAACGCAGAAAGTTTTAGAATCCCAAATGCACGAAACTTTATACAAGAACATCTATATTTTAACTTTTTTCCATCCACCACACAAGGATTTCCATGATGCATTCAAGAGAGATATGTTCCTTAAAAATAATAAGACTGCATTTATTCATGTTGTTTATTATCTTCTGCATGTATTAGATCCTGCTGTCATAAAAACGAAAATACCATCTTGGCCTATATTGGGCATATCTTACGAGAGGCAATTTCGCAATGAAGTGATGAAATACCTCAATGAATTGAATGATATCTATGAGAATGCGAATTTGCCAAATGTTATGGCATCCCAATTAGTTTCTCCCGGTGGACATCGGTTTGCCAAGTACATGTTAAAGTTGTCAACTTTAGTTTTACATGAAGTTTTGATGAAAAATATCGATGCAAACAGCACTATACTGGTGAAACCAAATTTATCTAAGGATACCAATATAGCAGAGAAACAAATTAAGAATCTAGATAAATTATCAGTTCACATGAACAAGCAAACACAAAAATTAAGATTGAAATTTCATGAGAAAACTTTGAAATTACGGGAGGAAGCGGATAATATTGTAAGGCAATTAAAAGAGGCTCAAAGTGCCATACCTGCATTACAAATTGAAATGCAAACACTTGGCGTAAGTACATGCGAATATGAAAATAAACTTGATCTTTTGAAATCAGACTTATCAAAGCTTACATTGAGGTGCAAAACATTAACGGAAACCAAAGAAAAATTAGTTGATATTTCAGAATCGAACATTACATTACCAAGTACCTCTGATGAAGAATTAAATCTAACAACTTTATTTGAAAAGTTCAACTTAGAGATGGTAAATCATTGTCTAGAAATGGAATTGTATACCGAGCCTGAATTGAATTGGTATATTAAAAAATTCTCAAAATGTAATGAAGACCTTGTTTGGTTGAAAAGTAATATGGATACTATTCACAAGAAGTGGTTAAAACTATCTGCTGATATTCAAAATAATTCCAGTAATTTTAAGAATAGGAAGGTGCAAGACAAAAATTTATTTCCAGTGGCTTTATCACCAAATGATTGCACCATATTAGCAGTGCCCTTGGATGTAAGTCAATCTATGTGAATCCATTTATGTAATATGTTTGAATATATTTGCCATCATATTTTTTGTAAGTTCAATTAAAATAAATTTTTCGTTTAAATAATAATATTTATTTTTTCCGTCTATTTAGTACAATAAATACAGAAGAAATAAAAACAATAATCATGAACTGGGAAAAAAATCACAAGGTTGGATTTGGTTCGAGTCCAAAGGATGGAGGAATGGTTGCAACCAGTCTTGCTATAAATACCACATTTTCATGTTAAAGCTAACCTAATGCTAATTCTGTGACCAAATTCTAACTTAACAAAAACAAACCATTAATGTATAATATGTAACCATTACACAAAGGAATCTCCATTCTGTTGTTTACTGAACATGAGTTGAAGCATATACCTTTTAAACGCACCAAGCAACAGCATGTTGACTCCTTGGGGCACTCTGTTGAGAAAACGAGCTTTCAAGCAATGACATTTTATGAAGCAGTGGACTGATTAGACCACGAGATCTAATATTGATGTGATGGACATCAGTTTGGAAAGATATTTTATTGTATAAATAAGAGGGTGTTCCCATGGAAATTACAGTATGGTACATGCACGAAAAAAACAAATAATTTATTCAACATAACTCCCACCTGCATACAGTTTTCGACCCTATACCTAAATTCTCTCTAAGCGTTCCTAAATGTTCCTATATTAATCTCACTAATTAGTGTACGTATTTTATCTTTTACTGCTTCCAAATTCGCACCAAAATTACTATTTTCATATACTTTTCGTTTAACATTTTCCCAAAAATAAAATTCCATCGGTGTCAAATTGGGTGAGCAAGCTGGTCTAAAATGACCAAATCCATCTTTCAGGAAAGTAGTTGTCAAGCCAGTTTCTAATTAAATTACATGAATGCACAAGGCATCCATCGTGCTAAAAGTAGTCTGCATCTCTGTTAATATCCTCCAACAGTGCTGAACCAAATTTTGTAACATATCCAATTAATTATGTTAATTTAAATTGTTTTCGAAAAAAAGGGACCAATAATTTTATTGCATAAAATTTTATACCACACATTTATTTTAATATAACGCTGATTTTTCCAATTAATACGAAAATTTAGATTCTCTTCTGCCCAATATCTGCAATTCTAGGATGACACATAACCATTAGTGGTAAAAATAGCTTCATCCGAAAACAAAATTTTATAATGGGAAAGTTGATCCTCCATGACATTTTCACCAATCCAAGTACTAAATTCTAATCTAACTGCATCGTCCCGGGGATCCCCAGTGTCCTTAAATACTTTTTGCAGTAACATCCAACACCGCCGCTCTCTTACGTAGTGATATTATTGTATCTTCTAGTACTGGTCCCATAGTTAGAACAGTTACTGCACCATCTGCATTGTATTATTTTTTTGTTTTCTTCTAGCAACAGCCAGATTCATCAAATTTCTTAACAAGCTTTTTCAACAAATTACTAGCGATATTAATGCCAGGAAATTTAACATTAAATTTGTAGATCGCCGTTCTCTATGAAATATCACCAATTCTATAACACTTAATCAAATAAATTTTTTTGTATCAATGTTAATTGTGATGGTTTGTGATTGCCACTTAAATCTAAGACAGACAAATAATTAATGTCAACTGAATTTTAAGAAAATGCAATTTTCAACAATAATTTGAACCTGGTTAAATTTTTATTATATGCATACAGAAAGTAATCAATGCAATTTTATACGATTTCTAATGGTTTTAAAGCAAGCAAAAACTTTCATAAAGACACTTCTTTCATAAAATGTAGAATAAAAAAGTTTTCTTCCTTGTGCACCAAATCCATGGATGCACCAAAAAAGAATGTCTAGTGCTTGTGCTTTGTTCTATAACGTTATCACAGTAGCAAATTGTGAATGGTCTGCTGTTAACAAATATAATTTCTTATTTCTATATATTTACAGATATGCAATTTTTTTTCATAAGAGTTGTATATAATGATAGCGTAAATACATAATAATAATTACTATATTTATTTACGGAATTGGCATACTTATTGTTGGCTAAGTAGTTTCTGTTATGGCATTCGGATATAATCACTTCACAGTAAAATTTCAAAGAGGCAAATCTCTACCAGATCGATGTTTCAGGAAACCAGTGCCTAAAATGTAAAAATTACAAATATTTCACTTCCTAGTGACAATATTCAAACTTCCCTAGGAGAAGATATATCGACACAGCCAAAAACACAACATTTTGTCCTCTGCAACTTATCCATGCCTGTTCAGTAGAATTAAAAGCAATGAATGCTAAATAAACTATAAAGAACTAAAACTAAATAGATAAATACACCACTAAACTAAATTAAAACTATTATTAGATAACATTACACTATATACAATGACAAAAAAAAGTATCCTAAATCAGTCTAAATAAATAAAAACAAAGGAAAGCTTCTAAACGAAATTGAAAAACTGAAAACTAACGAAAAACAAGATGGCGCAAGCATGGGGCGCAAGATAATAACATTTTAGTTACACTCGCAGCTTCGTAGAGATCTCTCTGATATTCTCCCACTAGCAATCTAAAACTAACCAAGAGTCCTCCGCATCTGGTTAAGGGCATTCCATTCGATTGCATGTTGTCACGTTACCGTGAGATTAGGTTAATTTCTAAAGGTATGATTTTTCAGAAAATGCCGACGTTTCTTCGTTTTTCTCGCCTATTACGTCTCAGTCAAACCGCTACATACGTAAGTAGATCTGTAGTTGTGAGAAATAATACAATCCGCCTTCAAAACAAGAATCTCACAGGTAAAATTTAGATTGCCTTTCTGTTATTTTACGCAACAAATAATTTGCTGCTTTTACAGCAAGTGCAATATTAGCACGATTTCAAAGCACTAGCACGGAGCCGAAAGAAGATGAATATCATTCCATAATTAAAGACACCGAGGAGCCAGCAGGTATGTTTTTGTGGGATTACAGATTGCAATTGAATGCATCTGCGTTTACTGCTTAGGTCAGGCTACCAAACATGAGTTTCAAGCAGATACTAAGATGTTATTGAATATCGTTGCGAAGTCTTTATATTCTGATAAAGAAGTGTTTGTGCGTGAGTTGATTTCAAATGCAAGTGATGCCCTGGAGAAGTTTAGATATATGTTATTGGCTGATGGTGAAGCGATACAAAAATTAAAGGATAGTGGCAGAAAATTAGAGATACATATTTCAACTAACAAACAAGCTAGGACTTTAACGATACAGGTATTTGTTAACTTGTGGTGAAGGCTCAATGGGCTAGACAAGCTTTTTAAAGCTTGTTACAATCTCCAAAGCCTTTAGTATGTAAAGTGTTCCATGACAGGCCAGTCAGATCCTCTTACCACTAAACCAGCGAGCCATTAAAGTTTATATCATGAATGTTTGCATTTTGTCGTTAGTTACATGCTGTAGTAAAGGTAAGCATTTATGTGCACGTCTTATTCTATGTGCATACTGAGAGAGATATAAATGTTTAGGATACACATTCATTTCCATTCCTCTATTAATAGTAGAATTGGTTACACCAAGATAAAATAAATAAATTAATACGACATAACTAGATTCGTATAGCACTTTATAATTTCGATTTAGACAATGTTTGCTTTGCATTGTGACATCTACAGAGTTGACGTTTACCAGTTATCTGGTCGCGTTAATTATATTGGATGAAGTATCAGCTTACAAAATACATCTCGCGCTTCTATGCATGGATTACTGTGATGATTTTTAAGTTCCATTAGAAGAGGTATAGTATATTTAGATGAAACTTGGATTTTTAGAATCGGAAGGGTACAATGGCAAACGCTTCATCGTTCGGGCACAAAAGATGGATCTTTTTCAATGCAAGCAAATAGATTGGTTTACCGTTGGGAAATGAATAATTCATTGTTCATAAAGGGCGTTGAAACACAACTGATCCCTAACTTAGAAGAGCCATAGTAGAATATTAATAAAATCCTTTTCCAGAAATCCATAAACAAAAGTGAACTCTTATAGTTAACAAAAAGAAAACAGTGTATGTAGTTGATAAGCTACTCCGAGCACATGGTAAAGTGGTTTTGTGGATTCTCCATATTATATTATCATTGTAATAAGCATATTGGACGAGATTGATATGAAGAAGTCTTAAATATGCAGGAAGAAAGTTTACAGTTTAAAACTTGTAAGAGAGTGTATGAATAGGAAGCAAATATGGAAGAATTTATTAACTCTGAAGTGTGGTTCTGAATATGGTGACAGCAAAGACTTTGCGTCTTTGCTGAACAATTTATTTTTGAAGTTAACCCATTATTATATATTACCTTTCGTTTTTTGGGACACCTTAATTTATAATTGCTGCTTACATTACGTTACTGTGACGCAAATACAAACATTCAGATATGAACAATGTATAAATTTATCAAAGTTATTTTTTTATGTGATTTTTTGTTTTCTTTAATAGGACACTGGTATAGGTATGACAAAAGATGAATTAATAACCAATTTAGGTGTTATTGCAAAATCTGGCTCGAAGGCATTCATACAACAACTGAAAGACAAACGCGATCAGGGCGATAATGGAAATATTATTGGACAGTTTGGCGTTGGATTTTACAGTGCCTTCATGGTAGCAGAGAAAGTTGAAGTGTATTCCAAAGCCGGCACAGAAGAGCAAGGATATCGTTGGTCCTCGGATGGGTAAATATATTAAATTCTTTGCTTCGAAAATATCAATATTCAAATTTTAGCACTGGAAGTTATGAAATTCAACCAGCAGAAGGCGTGCAGTATGGAACAAAAATTGTAGTACACTTAAAGGTTGACTGTAGAGAATTCGCTGATGGTGACACGATAAAAGAAATCATACAGAAGTATAGTAACTTTGTTGGAAGCCCAATTTATTTGAACGGAACACGAGCAAATGTCATACAACCATTGTGGTTAAGCAATCCCAAAACTATAACCCTGCAACAACATGCCGAATTCTACAAATACGTCAGTAATAGTTATGATTTGCCAAGATATACTCTACATTACAATACCGATGTACCATTATCAATACATGCTTTGTTATACTTCCCAGAAGGTAAACCAGGTGAGTTAATACAAGATTTTCTGTTTGTAAGAAAAGGCAATTGAAAGAATTAACCTTTTTTTTTTTTATTTTGAAGGTTTGTTTGAAATGTCCATGGATACCAACTCCAGTGTTGCCCTGTACAGCAGGAAAATTTTAATCAAACATAAAACCGATAACATTTTACCGAAATGGTTGCGATTCGTGAAGGGTGTTGTTGATTCCGAAGATATACCATTGAATTTGAGTAGAGAATTGTTACAAAATAGTGCATTAATTAGGTATGATGCATGAAAATTAAATTACATACTCGAATGCTTCGCCACTAGGATACTGAAACACTTCACTAACTTTCGATAGCTATACTACTGCCTTAAATCAGTTAATCTTCACTACTGAAAATTATAGCATAGCTATCCAAATGTTTGTTCTATGTTGGCAAAATGTTATGGTAGGAATGGTAGTGCACTGCTTCAATTGAAAATCTTACACTAAACAATACAAAAGTATCGGCAACCTCCTCACCACACACGTTTAATTAATCCGGGCGGCTGTTTCGAAGAAACGAATGATCCCTATTCTCAACCGGTCCCTACATCGAGAAAAATATTATTTACAAATACCTATTTTTACCGCCTACATGCCGTAAAGCTAAGACATGCGAAAAAATAGGGACAAATAGATGGAAGGATCTCTTGGCATTGTAGACCGAAACATAAAACATGTGCAGCGTTATCCCAATAAATCAAATAGAAGTGAGCACAACAACGATCCATTCTCTCTATTCATTAAATGTTTGTTGCTGTTTATGTAAACCGTTTCGTAAGCGTCTAATTCCCGCGGCGAAGTTACATTCTTAATCAATTTCAAGTTTTCTAATTGAATACTATGCCTGATTTCGTTTATGTGTTGTGCTACACTTGAATCTAATCTACCGAAACGATAACACTTGATGTGTTCCCTGAATCTGGTCGTTAGTTCGTTTGACCGATATAGACTTTATCACAGTCACTGCATGTAATTTTATAAATTCCCGACCTTTCTTCCATTTTCGGTTTATCTTTCGGAGGAGATGCCAAGAAGGTTTGCAAGTGTATTTCGTGAACTGAAACATACGTTCCTATCTTGCCCCTAAGAACTTTACTAATACCTTTCGATATGAGGTGAAATCATTATTGATCTTACATTAAAATCTAACTTCACATTTTTGACAGAAAATTACGGAACGTCTTAACTCAAAAAATTTTGAAGTTCTTGAAGGATGAAAAGAAAAAGAAACCTGAAGAATATGAAAAGTTCCATGCAGACTATAGTCAATTTCTTAAAGAAGGGATAGTGATGAGCCATGATCAAAATGAAAAGGTGAGTTCAAATTAAATTGTTTCATTTATATTTTAACATTCTAAATTTTAAGCTCACTTAACACATCAACATTTCAAACTTATCTATTGTATAAATGTATAAAAACAGCTATAGATTAACCTATTCGTAAATCTCACTAGCGGATCTCTCTTCGCCATTTCTCGAGATAGTAGATCCATCAACTTCCTCTTGTAATAGGTCTTCATCGCTGTCTTCCGCCGGTAACTCCTCCTCTTCTTCCCCAACTTCCGCATTCTCGCTCTCAGTTGTTGTACTAGACTGCGTTAAAATTTCAGCCCCATCTAGAACTCTATTCTTCAAATTCCCCATCCAAAAGGCCTCGGAGCAATCGTTTGCGACCAAAGCCGCTTTGACTCGGTAGATCAAAGTTTCTAAAGTTTTCTTAAAGTTAGGTACATGTTTTATGGTACTGCTATCTTTAAGGTGCTTCCAAGTACAGCAGAGATGGTGTAAGAATCTGGTAGAAGTTTGCAACGTCTTTAGAATCTCCACTACTTCATCTGGTTTTGATTTAAGCATTATTTCCAAAATTGGAATCCCCTGTGAAAGGAAGACGTTCAAAATGGCATTGGATTTTTGCAAAAAAGCAATGTAGTTAATCTTAACATCCTGGCTCTTTGCGATGTACATCAAACCTTGCATTATGCTAGCCGTTGTTTTCCAAAGGACGAGGTGCTCTTTGTTTGTTAAAGAGATTACTTCAATTTTTACCCTTTCAAAAGTGAAATGACACAAATTCCTGTATAAAACTGGGAAACTACCTTTATTTATGCTCAATAACATGTTGAGATGGTCATCTTTGTTTTGTAGACTTTCGATTTCTTTCTGTAGAGTTGCCACAATTCCAGAAATCGTTTTAATATTGGCTCCATCTAGATACGCCTTTATTAAGACGTCCAAATTCAAATTCATAGCTTTTCCAGAGTCTAAGCCTCCAGAATTATTGTACCATTTCTTATTAAGGAATTTTCCACTGATTGCTGTCATTTTCTTTTTTATTTCAATATTTTCTTTGTTAATCTTATAAAGAGCTTCAACTACCTTAACCAACCAAACAGCTGGTTGCAAATATAAGCATTGATCAGCTGATATGATAAATTTATTCGCAACGTTTCGACTGAAGAACACAATTGATTGCGAAGAAGTCTCTTCGTCGACTAAATTCTTTAGGCAGTCCCTAAGTAAAATTAAATTCTTGACGAAACCTTTCCAACTGAATAATAGCATGAAATATTGCAAACACAAACAAAAAGAGCTCTTTAATGTCATTGCATCAGATGTGCATAAATCTTCATGATCGTCTTGGTGTTCCACTTTGTCCGATAATTTCCCTATCTCTTTTGAGATCACTTTGAAGTTTGCAAATATCTTAGGCGCGAATTGAACGCAGTCTGTTATCAGATTGGTGGGGTTAATATCACTCAAATTCGACATGCCTAAGTTCTTATTGTTTACGATCAAGTTTAATTTCTGCACCACGTCACTGATGACATATTCGAAAATTGTAATATTGATTTTAATTTGAACTGATGATGTATTGGCTTCTACATCGTTTAAATCAAGAGGATATTTAAGTAGAATAATCAAATCCGTATCTAACTCGCGAAATTCCGGTTTAGGAGCTTGAATTGCGGTCCGTTTTAATGCGGGTTTCTTCTTGTGGGTACCTACGAAGCTTGTAGAAGTTGAAGCTGTAGTCTCGTTGAGTAAATCTATCGCGTCGCCGGCATTTGTTTTAAATTTCTTACTGGCACGGTTGATTTTAGTATCGGATTTGGTTTTAATTGGTGAACCTGACAAATGGTTTTGTTAAAACTAATAAAACTTTCTTCCACCATCCTGTATATATAATTCTAAGGCTGATATTCACAGTAGGGTTTTACATTTACTCACCCAAATTATTTACTTTGAAAGAAAAGCTATGAATATCAACCTAGGTAACTTAATATCAACTCACCTTTCACTGCACTTGCTAAGCCATCATAAAAATAACTGGAAGGCAGTTTGTGATCTGGAATTTGTTCCATTAGGCACTTTGTAAGCAATTTCTCCAACTTAACTAACTGCCCGAGCCTGATAATCAACTTTAAGCGTAATTTCTTATTTTTATGTCTCACAAAAGCACTGACAATTTCTCTAAACCAATTGATGCAGTGAAACAGGGAATCGACCACTAATTTACATTGGTTTTTATCATACAGTGAGATGTCTTCTAGTTCGGGCAGTACAACGCCACACCCTAGTAGAGCATCAATACCCTCTAAGTTGCCTACATACCTGTTGCAGAGCATTCTAAACATGCGAAACATGGAGGCTAAAAGAGTAATCGGACTATTCGGAATAGGTGTCATTGCTAACCCGGCAATATTCACACTAAAGCTCTCTTCAATTTCATCTTCTTCATTCAAACAGAATTGAGAATAGATTGGGATGTCGTTGATTCTTTCCGGGATTTCCTTTTGAGTGTATGTGTTCTCAAATTCATCCTGTACACTTTCTTGCAGCCACTTCATAAGTCTGTTATCCAAATGTGAAAATCTCGATAACATTGAAGCTAATTGATCATAATACAAGCCCATCAGCTCTGGAATACAGGAAGCAGCAGTTCTGGCACGTTCTAGTAAAATAACAGATTCCTGTGTATCTCCTGACATTTCCAGAAAAGAGTCATCACTTTGTTCGTCGTTATCTTGTTCGCCAGATGTTGCTGCAATGTGTTTAACCATAACTACGGCTGCTATAATTCCACGTTGCTTCAAATACCTTTTCGAACTAGAAATTTGCTTCCGGATCAGCATGTGGAGTTCATCCTTTAACCCAGCATCTATCTCACTGACATTGTTGCAGGTCATGTAGCACAACAACTCGAAAACTCGCTTTACATCTTTCAATTCGAATGTATCAACCCTCTCCAACAATCCCATGAGCTGTACAATATGATGGTTTAATTTCTTACCCCTCGACATTTCTAAGAGGATCTTCAAGATATCACTTATATTCTTTCCTTCCCAACTGCTTGTTAATAAAATCAAAGCATGCAAGATATCTTGTCTTTGGATCTTGTCTATGTTATCATTTTCAAATAACAAGGTAAAGATTGTGGTTGCAAATTCTGTAGATAACTGATCAATTTTGTTCCTCAGCAGACTGCTTGCAATTTCCAGGATTGATGCAAAGTAATCGTGGAATATTTGTTTAATGAAGTATTTCTCGAATACTATCTCGACATGTTGTTTTTTTAGCAAATTGCCTTTTACATACTTTTTTATTAATGCTTCAATTCGTGCCTTTCGATTTGTTGCGGTTGAATGCAGCATTGCCTTTAAAAATAAACATAAAGTAACAAGTCTACATAGGACTCTGCAAAATCTATGTACTTGTTCCAAGGGATGATATTACTTGTTAAATAAAAAATCTACCTCAAAACTATCAGAACAACTACATACATTTTTTGGACAGGATAGTGATTCATAATCTCATGGTATTTACCAATATTATTATATCAATTGGCTTAAGCGAGGTCTTAAAATGATTAATATTGCTTAATAGGTTCATCCAACCTTCGAACTGTATTTTTGAAGCTGCTAACATCTGCAATTTATTCATTACGACCACTTTCCTTGATTCCTTCTCTTTGTCGATTACTTCATTCTGCATAATATCATCTAAAACATCTCGACACTTTAATAAAACTGCAGGCAAATTGATTGGCTTACAATCACACGTTAGAAAGTCAAATAATACAGGATAAACATCAATGGAGCTGCTACTAAGTAACCTCTCAATAATATATTGCTGAATTTCAATTCTCGTGTCGTTGGATAAATTCAAAGAATTTAAACAGTCAATAACAGCACCTGTTATTCCATGATTATTCTCCAAAACTCTACTCAATTGTTTAGCAGCTTTCTCATATTGCGAGTCTGGGATGATTTCTGGAATTGAGTTTAAAACCTCCAATTGAGCTCCGAATGTTCCAATCTCAACCATATCTAATATTTTTTGTGTAACAACATCGGCCAAGCTTATAAATGGTAAATACTTCATTGCATTTAATATTAATCGAAATTCAGGAGCTTCATCGCTGTCTTCGCCCAGTAATCTAGTCGCTTCTTCTAAAATAAACTCCATGACCTCACTTTGTATTGAATTTACTTGAAGCAATACTCTAACCAAACTATCTTGTCGTATGGCATTTAAACTTAAATCATTATCATTATCTGCTCCACTTTTCTTTAATATTGTTGGTAATAAGCACACATGTAGGACACCGTTTTTCTCGCAATATGTTTTAAATCCCATGAAAAATCTAACGGCATTATCATTTTCATCATCCCGAGTTAATGATTGTTCTATATCCCTTATGACTAGTGATTGCTCTTTTGTTAAGACATGAGGGAGTTCATTTTTACTCAAAATAACTCCATTTTCAAGCAGGGTGTTCCTAAAGAATTTCATTCTGGCATCTTCTAATTTTCTTTGCGAAACTCTGCCATAACCAAAGGCGCTGGAAGTTATAATTTCCTCGTCATTATTACCTGTACTATCTGACATTCTATAATTCTCTATGTTTTAATTGGTTTTAAATTCTATCACACTTCTATCGCAATTTTTCAAAAAATATACGAGATTAACCCGAAATCAAAAAGATAAAATGGCGCGCCTTATCTCAATCTGTACAAGATCTTTTAATAGACACTGAGTTAATAGAAACTCATTTGATAGAAACGTGGCGACCATAGCTGATATAATTTGGATAAAAGGAGAAACAAAATTTAAAAGTATCATTCCTTTTTATTCTTTCATTAGAAGTTTGAAATGCGTGATACCATCCTGTTAACCGGCGATCTTCATAAGCTCGATCTATCGATTAAGATATTCAGATAACCTCGAATTTAAATCTCAAAAATAAAGCTACGTTTACATAGGGTAGTGTAGAAATTAGTGTAAGAATTTGACAACTGGTACCAGTGATTTGGCTTGCCTTACCATAATTTATCCCACCGAGGAAAAGATTACCGAAGCAAAGCTGTTCCAAATCACCAAAATATTCCAGATCTTGAATTTCAAGTTTCTATTTTCTCCTAGGCTGTTTGAACCTAAAGTGTCGTTCGTTTTACAGGAAGAAATAGCAACATTATTACTTTTCGAATCTTCACACAAGGATAGTGGTATTAAAATAGGTCTTGAAGATTACATCTCACGCATCAAAGACGATCAAAAAGTGATATTTTACCTAGCCGCTCCAAGGTAAGTTTTACCACATTTACAAATCATTTTTCTTTGATATCCAAATAAATCCTTGTGCAGTCGAACTCTTGCGGAAGCTTCCCCCTACTATGAAAACCTGAAAAATCGCAACCAAGAAGTGTTGTTCTGCTATGAACCCTACGATGAATTAGTTCTAATGCATTTACGACAGTTTAAGAACTACAATGTTGTGTCAGTCGAAAAGGATATGAGAGATGATAAAAAAGCAGCTGATCTATCAAACTTAGGTGCTGATAGTCTTAAACGAAGTGAAATTGATGAACTCACGAAATGGTTGAAAGATAGATTAGCTGGTAAGGCTGCTGTAGTCAGTGCTACCAATCGATTGGAGAACCACCCGTGCGTAGTGACAGTTGAAGAGATGGCTGCTGCTAGACATTTTATGAAGTCACAAGCTCACCAAGTACCTGAAGAGAAGAGATATGCTTTATTGCAACCACAATTCGAAATTAATCCAAAGTAAGTATGATGTTTTACTTTCATTGTCTTAAAGCTATCAAATTTCCTGTTTTAGACATATAATTATAAAGAAATTACATAAATTAATGGCCTCAGATAGGGATCTAGCTGAATTATTAGCTAAACAAGTAAGTGTGGGTTATGCAGTATGAAATTAGGTATATGTGACGTTGACACGACAACTGTCAGTATCAAACTGATTAGGTAATTATTGAAATAATTATTTATTTGCAGCTTTTTGCGAATGCAATGGTAGGAGCGGGATTAGTGAATGATCCTAGGATACTTTTGACATACATGAACGACTTGTTAACGAAGTGCTTGGAAAAACATTGAAATTTGTATTGTATGTTAAATTGTATACGAGTCTGAGTAAAATATATTTGAATGATGTCCAGATTAATGTTTAATTTCTTCAGACTCTTTGAGTGTAACATTACTAATTATATATATACATAGTGTACATTTAGTAAAATAATAACTCGAACTGACAAACGTGAGCCACCATCTCAAAGCGGAACTGGTATATTGGCTCAGATTGTTTTTTAATCTAAAAGTGTAGATCTGGTCCTGCTATTGATTTTAAAATAGCTGTTTGGTACTATATAACTAAAATTGAGTTCGGGCGGGTTACGATAGGGGACACTGTTCCCTTTTTTTTTGTGTATTTGTATTGTATATTCTGGGTCAAAAAATGTGGCAACAGTGTATAGCGCAGATATTCAATTTTAGATTTAATACGTGTTTTAACGGCTGAGGAGTGTAACCAGAATGTCTAAAAGAACAAAAGAAATCTTTCGGCTGGGAAAAGAGAAGAAATTTAAAGGTAAGGGAATTGCACATTCATATTGTATCTATAAGTTCTATTCTTAATCAGTAGAGTTACATATAGGTAATTACACGGCCGTACCCAGAATTTAATCAAAGGGGAGAGCCAATTGAAATTTTGGAGACTTGCGTGACCGGCAATAAAAATCGAAAGTGAAATTATTTCCGAGATTTATTTGGGAAGGGCTTTGCTTCTACCTGCCCTCTGCTACACCAACAGGTAATTACATTGATAACATCCGAACATTGTTTACAATTCTGATATTATTTGTTTAAATATCGAATTAATTCAAAATATGTTCTGTGTTCATTTTGTAATATATTTCCTAAATACACCATCTGAATAAAATTTCGATTTGCATATAGCGTGTGTTATAGGAAGAAAATAAGAAAAACCATTTACAGCGTGCCCACCAAGTGCGCGGGCGGAAGTTTCCTGAGAAATTTAGAGAAAAGAGGAAAAAAGAAGTTTTAAAATAAAAAGTGTTTGGTTCAAATTTTATTCAATCGAGTATTTCTTCAACTTTTTAGTGCGACATCAAAAATTTTTACATTTTTCAACTGTTTTTGAAGAATTCGGTTGTCATTATTATTATTTGAAATTAAAAATTTAATTAGTAAAGCTCCTAATCCTAATTTCTTGTAGTTATATTGCAATAAGCATGAGTCTTCAGAAGCAGGAATTTGACAAAATGTACCGTGTATATTTTCAAACGTTGAAAGCATGGCACGTGATTCGGGAGTGCATAGGAAACAATGAAAACATTTTATTCTAATGAACTTGTCGAACACAGCATCTAACTCTACCCAGTTGGATGCAAGCCCTCTTATCGACGGACCTCCGAAGCCTTATATTAAAATAAATAAACATTAGTTATTTATCTATTCTGTTTTATTCCTTAAACCGATTAACTAGGTTTCATTTTAAAAAAATTGTCTCTATAATACCTCAATTCACTAATACTTTCTTTTATATCATCTAGTGCTCTATGAGTGAATGTCTTCTTTGGCATTTGTTTATAAACATTAACGTTCCACCTTTGGCATAATTCCTTTATTGAAGACACATCTATAATCCTGTAATGGAGATACTCGTTAACTGTTGGCATATACATTCGTAAAAACATCCTATCCATATAGACAGAGTTTCCAGCCAAAGGGCTTGCTTTTTCTGTTACATGACTTCTAAGGAAACCTAAAAGAGTCTTTTCTGCATTTTGAAGGGTACATTTAGAATTCCTGCAGGCTTCAGTAAGACCAGACTAGAATATAACAAATGAAAAAATTAAGTTTAAATCTAATAATTCACAATTTACTTGGCCATGTTGTTTCTTGCACCATTCATGCATATTATCTAGAATAGTTGAGGGTTGTTGTATAACTATAGGTGGTGCTTCAGCAACAATATTGAGATTAGAATCAGTAACTAAACAAGCAACTTCCATTATTCTATCATTTACAATATCTAAGCCAGTCATCTAAAAAGTAAAAGTTATAACATGTTCTCCAGTAATAATATTCATATTTCGTACTTCCATATCAATCCAAACGAGACGATTTACCTCCAAATCAAAAGCTGGCGTGCTCATATTTTTGCATAGTGTAACTTCATGGAAATAGTAAAGGCAAAAATCAAGAATTTCTATTAGGTTAATTTTACTTAAACGTACCTTGTCTCCGAACAAAATTTAGAACTCTGCTATACATAGCGAGAGGAATTTTAAGTTATGTTTAGGCTATTCCGCAAGGAAGAAAGAATCCCTATTATAGGTTGTGTTAACTGAAAAATTACAAGTTTGTTCGTTCGGGCTATACTTTTTACTCGGTATGGTGTAAAATGATGTCACTAGAGTAGTTAAAGCAAGTAGGTGTATGGTTGTGTAACTTACACCAAACAGATGCGAACGAAAGACTTCCTGTCATTTTTCTTTTACAGGTCTACGTTTGTTTGGGTTGTAGCGGATCTATTTATTTTCCGTTTTGCCTCAGAAAAGTATCGGCAACCTCCGCACCACACACAAACTTAATTAAGTAACCGGTCACCGGTTGAGAATGTGGATCCTCGAGACGGTAGTCTCGGAATACGTAATTAAACTTGTGTGTGGTGCGAAGGTTTTCCGATACTTTTGTGTTGTTAACCATGCTATGCCACAGCCCTTGCTATAATTATTCGCCCTTTAAAATACGTGCATTTGTTGTCGAAGATGATATTCGAGTATTGTTTATTTGAAATGTAAATTCGGGCTACTTATTTCGGTGTATACACTCCTTACTGCTACTGCAGACTGCATGTAAAAAGTGTAGACTGCACCGGTGCAGCTGCACGGGTCCCAACGGTCAACATTCGTGCAACTGCACTCAGGCCCATCGAACACATATTTTTAAGCTGGTTACTCGGAACAAACTTAAAGTGAATACTTGTGCATGGTTGTAATATGAACTAAAACGATGACAGTGACATATAACACCAACTTTATAATATACAGATATTAAATTCTCTGTCGATGCTTTTATGTTTGTAAACAATTGAAATGCTTCCAAACTAGCCAATAGGGGCGCTGAATACTGTAATGAAAAATTGGCGTATACATTCCGAGTCAGTCTTGTCGTTGCAAAAGAGTAATAATTTCACCTGCCTTGGTCATCTCTAGTCATCATACTTCAAAACGTGTTGTGTAGTGGGGCTTTTAATGTAAGATATGTATATAATCGAAAGATTCATAAGACCGGTATTACATGTATCAACATTTTGTAACCCAAATAAACAACATTAAAATATTTATTATGAAGGCTTGATTAATGTTAATCTTTAATGATAAAATTAAATCACTTTCTTTTAATAAGACGTTTTAGTGGACATATTTCATGAAACATTGTGGTATTAAATGAAGAAAGCATTAATTAATTAATATTATCAAAATAACACACTTGCGGTGTAACTAACATTTAATTGAAGTCCAACTAAATTAATAGCTACTTACGCCACAATTTGGTGAAAACACTCTTGTGATAATATTAATTTGAATTATTATATCTATTTATCTAAGATCTAAAAATCAGGCTTTTAGTTTTAGTTCCGGTACATTTACGAAAGACACTGTACTATGGTTTACCCTCACCCATTGAAAGTTTAAATTGATGTGTCATATTCAAATATAAATATACCTAACCTCTCAAATTATAATATAGTATTTTACACTACTCTTCGTATTTATAGTTTCTGTGAATCATGGTGTTTGGAGAGTTAGTAATTCCATCTTCACGTGCCCTTTGGGATGATGAAATTGTAGATCTTGAAGAATACGAGCCGTAAATCAAGTATGTTGTATGAGAAAATGTACGTAAAGAATGTTTTATTTTAGGGTCTGTATAGAATGGGAGAATGACAATGTTTCTGTAGATACAATTAATGCCTTATATGTTATTGATTCACCAACAATTGTAAAACTATTTGAAAAATGTATTTTAACTGGTCTGAAACCAACAAATGCATCAAAAGAAGCTGGCGTTAGAGTTTACAAATTAAATGAGGATATTGTAATTTTATACGAACGTAAAATGCAATTTACATCTGGTGAAGTATGTTTCATGTAAAAAAAGTAACATGTTTCCATTGTGGTCACTTTGATATATTTTAGATTATACAACACTTATCACAATTCATCGAAAAAGCTAAAAAAATATACGGATTAACATCATCTTCAATAGCTTTATACCAAGGTGATGATGCTGCCCCAGAATTGATGTGTTTCATTCGATCTCTATCAACGGGAAATAACTCTAAACTTGATATTCCCAAATTGCAAATTCCTAATCTAGTAACTGGAGTCACAGCCAACTTATTATCATATTGTATACACACTGGACATGAGTGTGAATTGTTTATCGGATTTGTGGAACAGGCTCCTTTAGATTCCATAAATTCAGAGCCATTTTTGAGTTTGTTTAAGAAAATTGGCTTGGAAATAAGATCACACTATAATTTAATATTGCAAGCACCCTCTAATAATTTATATATGTAATAAAATAATAGATAAAAATGGTTTGTTTTAATGAATATATTCAAAGAAATAAGTAAAAAAAAATAATTGTACAGGATATTATATCACAATTAAGACCAACTGTAAGTCTTAGTATTTGAGCAGTATTTGATACAATCGTAACATGTTACTTGTTGAGGATCTTCTGTGCAAAATTGCTCTAAAACTTTTGAGTTGAAACCACAGTCTTTTAAATTCTCCTTTTTAAAGACAAAACTACAACTTCTACTCAATAGAATTTCTGTATCACCATTCTTAATATCTTCCGAGCAGTTTTTATACTTTATCTTGCTAAATGGTGTAGTAGAGTTAACATTAGCAAAAGTAGCACTTAAACTAGTTTCGGTGGGGTTGATGTTGTATAAGTTGTGAATAGTATGAGGTAAAATAGGACCTGTCAACTCTAAGGAATAAAAATCTTCATTATCTTGACGGATTTTGTGCTCGCGGATTTTCAAGCTGTTAAGTGTAGCCCCGCGGAATGCTACTGGTGCTAAAAGTGTTGGGGGAATTCCACCTAAGGGTCCCACGGCTGGTGTGATGCTTTTACAATTTAAAAGAAAGTTATAAAAACCTTGAACTTCAAGTCCTTCTATTAATATAAGACTTTGTTCCCCATTGTCCACTTCACATTCTGATTTGTGTTCTATTTTAGCCTAAAAGATGCAAAAGATACTTGACAATTTGAAAGCCTATTATTAGAACTAACAAAAAGTAAATTTTACCTGTGTATAATTGATCTTTTTAATATCTTCGGCACTAATGCCCATGTCCTTCATCCATTCCTCATTAGGAGTCTCATCTTCATCAATTCCATCATCCAACACGCTATCAATTCCTTCTGACATTGAGCTACGAGTGGAATCTAAAGTATCGTAACCTTGATCTGACGAACGAGATTTTTTTAGGGGCATTTTAAATTCTATATCTTCTTGTCGCAACAAGTGTCTAAATCCTTTTGTGGTGGGTGTAATTATAGCATGCATCTCATTAAAACCACAAATTCCCGCAGCTCTAACTAGAATGGTACAAGTATTTGCACAAACATAAAAATAAGGGCATTGTCTTGTCCGAATCAACTGAAATAACGATTTAAGTCCATCACTCCATGCTTCTTGTAAGCTTTGCTTAATCACTTGGTTCATTGCGATGCTAGCTGTTGATGACAATGCCCTTTTGGATGTTCGTGGAAATAGATTCAACCATGGTAAGTAAGGCAATTGCCAATACAAACAACACTGATGAAATCTAGCATTTGGCGAAATATCCAATGTTGTTGTTGAGCTCATATCTAAGCAACGTGTAAAACTAGTTAAACTGGAAGCTTCTTCACTAATTTTCAATTTTTGACTCCATTGAAATGGTTTTGATGAAACAAATCTAGCTCTACTTTTTAAAGTCCAATCTATGGGTATCCATTTTTCACCGCCTATAATTTTAACAGTTTCCTCGCCTTTCTCTTGCTTTAAAATATTAGCAAATGATGTCCGGTTCTCTTTATTTACTGTTGTATTACTACCACAACTTAATAACTGAAATAAAGTAGCGTCAGATGACGTATCTACATCAGCTAAGGTATTGGACTTGCTTCGCTTGTTTTCGGAACTTGCAATGAACGGGTTTTTTCTTTTAGTTTCTGCTAAAACACTTTGGTAGCTTAAGGAACTATTGCTGCTGTTACTGAGATCTGGGGATGAAGTTGAACTCAAATTCAACCTTATTTGTAGTGCTTTCTTCTTTCGTTTCAATCGATGTAATTTCATTACTTCATCGGGATGTCTCCATTTAAAATTAGTATCTTGAGAATTATCTTCGGTGCTCATATTCTTAGTTTGGCTCTTTATACTTTAGTATTAGATAATCTAATCTTAAACTTAGTTAAATGTAAAGAGAAACAGAGACAAGTTTATATTTGGATTTATTACTCATAACCTCACTCACCTTGTTTTTGAAATTTAAATGTCAATTAACAAAGTGACAGTAGGGGCCCGAAGTACAGTGGGCAGTATATGTTTTGTCTCCCCCCACTAAATATCTTTGGCAAGTACTTAGGTTCAACAAATAAGAGCCCAGAACCGCGTTTATTGGGAATAATCATCATAAACTAAAATGTCAGAAAGAAATAGATGTCCCATAAAAAGAAAAATCGAATATAAGGGATAATCACAAACTAGACGTAAATTTAATTGGTGGAAAGAAATCCGTAACTAATATCGCGCTATTTGATTGGCTCAGACTGCTCTGGTTAGTTTGAACAAAGCTCTCATTCAATTTCTTTTAGAAAAAAAAATTGTCTTAAAAATTGAATAAATAATGTTCGTCTTAAGGTAATGTTGCAGTTACAAGGTGCTATGAAACAAGAGTAGTATGTTCACGGATGAACACTGCATTTCTTTCAAGTTTCGCAAACATTTTTTAGATATGGTTTTTGATTGCTTAAACATTGTTCCATTAAAACAAAAGTACCGTTCTAATTCCGCTTACAAAAAAAAGCATTTGAATTGCCCGAATTGTTCGATCAACATTAATTAAAAAGCACACCCCTCAGGTGAGCTTATAATAAGAATAGAGGAGATCACTGTGATAGGCAAGATAGAGAAATGACTAAATGCAGCACCGACTAGTTTATTTATCATTAGAAAGCCTTCGTGTTGCATACAAGTGAGAACAGACAAAGCAAACATTGTTGTGTGCAAGTTCGCCATTGCATATACTATGTACAAGTTTGTTGAACAAATTGTTCGAAAACGTCGACCTATCTAGTTGCTTGGTGTTCGCTTGGTGGGTGCTAAAATCCTATCCTTTAAAAACATGTTTATATACAAATGCATGAGGAATGTACACCGTGTTAAGAATAAGACTTCGAACGTGTATAACAAGTTGCCTACCGTATTCGAGGTACGAAATTGTAGATCGACTAGCATAAGATTTCATATGAATGGCAGTATTATTATTTGTGCCTCTTTAAACTCGTAAATCTATGGCTACGGCGATTCTGTTTTACCTGAGAGGGATTTATTAGTGGAGATGACCAAGGCAGGTGAAATTATTATTTTTTTGCAGCGACTACATAGACTCGTGTCTATTCGTCTCATAAGAAAGGGTTCGTGTTGCCTGCTGGTTTCCCCAAGAGTCGACAAAACACGAGTCTGTGATAATATAGATATTTTTTATATATTCGGTACAGCCACTTTTCGATACAGTCGGATGTGCAAAGAGTGTCGCACACTAGTGATAGCTATCGGTTAAGCAAAGGAGTATTTCGTCACGTTGGAATGATCTGTTTTTTTTTAAGTGTGTTTCTAATATGATGAGGTTCTATCTACGGTATTTTAGTTGTTTAATTAAAAAATTAAATAGATATGTAATTAATTTAGAATCAAAAAAGGATTAAAAACAGTATTATTTATGAAATATATAACTTAATATAGCTACTAATTTTTTACATAGTAAACGTTGCTCATCCTCAGGTACATTTTTTAAAATTGTATCGGTTATGTTTATGACTATATTTTGATTTACTCCAAAATTGTAGCAAGTATCTTTATTTAAATACGTTTTACGTGTGAAGCAGGCCACTCATTGTTCCCCTACATAATTTGTTTCTTTGAAGCAATGATCACCAATGACATTTGGAACGATTGTGGTGGCTTTCTCGCTAGGGCATGATATGCCTTGGGTTATTTTTGAATCTGGGCATATTTTATATATTCATTTTGACAAATGATCCATAACCAGAAACGATAGATTATGTCCAGCAATAAACGCAGATAAGCGCATCTGTTTACGCATTACCTTTTTTCGTGTATTTTAGAGATATTATGTCTAACAAGAGCCTCCTTGCCATTTGCATTATTCATGTTTTTATTGCCCGCGTTACATTTTGCAAATATGTTGCCGTTAAAACTCTTACAAAGCCATCCTTTAAATTCATCAATTTTTTCCCATTTCCATTTCCCGCTACTACTAAGTTTTATAAACTCATTCAGTGTCTCGAATATCTATTCTTTTGTTCCTTCCATTTTGTCGTTTTCCTTTTTTAGATAAGGTATAATGCTACTACCCGTTTGAACTTTCCAGCATTCGCGCGAAAGCGCAATATATAACCGGTACAATTTCGTACCTTGAATACGGTAGGCAACTTGTTATTTATTACCTTCTCATTTAATTCTTAACACAGTGTACAATTCAGTTGCTGCATTTGTGACATTTTCGTCTAAATTGTTTGTTTTTGTTATATTCGGTGGTATATTTAAGTTTTTTCGGCAACTGGAATGTAAAAAAACAAAACTTTTCACATAGTTCACATAGTTTATTTTTTGTAAATATGTTATATATGGTAAATAGACATTCTAGAACAGTTCTTTTAGTAAACAGTAAGTAACAATAAGACATATATATTTTTGTTGGGAAAATAAAAAAACATAATTATATTCAACAAAGGATCAAGTAATCTTGTGCTTATGGTTAAAACTAAAAGATATCTTGGTAACGTGAAATATGTGTTTATAGAATAATAAACAAATATTAGTAGCTACGAATATTATTGTACACATAACATATAATAAAATAATGGTCACACGTAAATGATAGTTGGGACATGTTCACTACTTGGCACACAATTTAAATAATCAGTCAAACAAACATTATCCTCACATAAATATAAATGAACTCATCAAACGAAACTTGTAGTTTATTGGCATCGTTTTTATGGCGTTATATAATGGTAATGGTTGTTAACCTAGCTATGATACAAATTTCGTTTAAATATTCACGAAACAATTTTAGCGTTTATAATAAAGTCTTCAAGGTCTCAACGGGGTAATATAGATCTTTCTTATATACGAGGGGTTTTCTAGAAAACATCTACTACATTTATATGTACATAGATATTTGTAAACACTTTTGTAAAGAGGCATAGAAAAATATAAATTTCAATAGTAAAATATGCTAGGAGATAGATGCACTGCTTAACATTTCAAAATACATTAAAGAAAAGGAATGATGCCATTTTGATAGTTACCTCTTAAAATGCCTTCTCCTTAAAATACAATAAATTTTGTTGATAATTGATTTTCAAAGGCAGTACATAAGTAGATTTTTCCATTTGTTCTATTAAAATGTAATATATTTAGATTTTTATAGGTTAGTGGTTTTGAAATTCAGTGTATATGAAAAATCTTCATATGCCTTTGTTTCATTAGACGATCAATTTTTTGTGCAATCGATGAGTGCTTATTGATTAAAAACTTAGTAAGTACTAAATACATAATATGTAATGTCACTGTTTTGTGGAAAGGTAACTTCTCCCATC